>CM060952.1:211861726-212132385 GCA_030765055.1 Mantis religiosa
TAATTCCAATCTGTTTTTTTATATTTATTTTTGTTATTTGTTATTCTGATCAGATTTTTTTTAAATTTATTTTTAATTAAACAATCAGAATCACAAAGGGGAAGGTAGAATGGAAGATCTGGTATTACCTTATTTCCTTTCTCTCCTTCCCTTAAACAGTTTCTGTATTGTGAGAAGGTATATTTGAGGCCTTTCTGTTATAAGATTATTTATAGCTTATACGAGGGCTGTTCAAAACAGAATGATCATAATTTTTACGGTCATAATTTGGTGCACCAAAATTCAATCTTATTATGTTCTGTTAGCCTAATGTGAAACACACAAGCTGTAGTGGTTTCGTTGTTGGTACTCCTGGTCCCCGCCTGTGAGAGCCAGGCAAGTTTAGACATGTTCAGTATCGCCTACCGCTGCAATGGAAGTAACATGCAGTTAAAGTTGATGTTAGAGGAATATCCGGAGTGTTTTCAAACGTAATCACTGCTGATGAAACTTGGCTACATCATTTTGATCCTGAGAGCAAACAGCAAAGCACAGTGTGGAAATCTCCTTCATCACCAAGTATTTGCTTCTACTGGGAAAGTTATGGTCATCTCATTCTTTGATATTCATGGAATAGTTTATCAGCATGTTGTACCTGCACATACATCAGTAACTGGACAATACTACAGGGATGTCCTGAAAACATTTCAAGTCCATATCAGGCGCAAAAGACCACATTTCCGTGAAGCAGGTTGGATGCTGCACCACGATAATGCACGGCTGCATATTGCCAATGTTATTGCTGAATATCTTGCAAAAATCAACGAGAAGTGCATCCCTCACGGTCCCTATAGTCCGGATTTAGCCCAATGTGACATTATTCTATTCCCTAACTTGAAGAAACACCTTCGTGGTGAAAGCTGCGGAGGCGATTTTGAAGGATCTCTCAAAAATGGTTTCCAGCATGTCTTTGAAGACTGGTAGAAACGCTGGGACAGGTACATCGCATTCAGGGGAGACTATTTTGAGAAGGACCATCAAAATTATGAGGATGAGTAAAGGTACGTTGTTAAAAAAAAAACATTCTGACCATTGTCTACTGTACAGCCCTCGTAGAGTGGGACCAGACACTTTATAGCGTCTAGTGTCTCTCTTTTTGCGAGTAGCTGATCCGGTATCTTGGAAATATTTGATGCACCTATTGGTTCTAAAATACATAGGGATACTAACATTAATAGTCATTTTAATTCAGTGCGAGAATGACAAAAAAGTTATATCGTATACTGATAAAACGTTAAGACGTGTATGTTGCAAACAAAAGTATGTCAGTTTGACGTTACCTGAACACTTTTGACAACATTACGCTCGGAGGGATTTGTCTGAATGCCAAATAGCGTTGCATGAACTCCTCTATATAATACGTATTATTATTTGAAAATTTTTGTACTGATAATTTGTCCAAATATTTTTAGTTTTAGTAAGAAAAATACTGAAATTTCAGAAAATTTGGGTTTCTTAAACAAGTACTATGAATCTCAGAGAAAAATCCCTTCTTACTCTTGTTCCTATGAGTCTGCTTAATACACACAAAAATCAAATATTTTGTATGATTAGTTGTTTTTTTTTTAAAAAAAAAGTTTATCGGAACCTTAAAAAATGTGAAACTGAGAAGTAAGTAAGTCAGAACGTTCCTGCTACATAGTCTTGACCCTCTATTCTCACTTGTTCTTTTCAAGTTGCTCTTCATTTGTCTTGCCTTCATGGCCAGTTCTTCAACTATTTTATCTGCTTTCAGGACTCGCCGCTCATCCATTTCTGTATACTATCAAATTAACACATGTACTGTTGTATTTATATTTTCTACATTTATTTTTCCACGTTTTGTAAAATTATATCATTAAGCTTTCTCTTTCGACATGCTTTTGAACTACCCATATCATATATTCACCAGTAACTAGTACAAAATGTTATTCAGAACAAATAACTGTTCACATACACAGCCAAAGACAAAAGAAGAACTAGCATCGTTGGAGATACAGTAGGATCAGTAGAAAGCTACGAGATCACTTACAAAACAAGGCCTAGTTCAGAGTTATCGGTTCAGTATTACAGAAGTTATGATCGATTTTCTAAAAGCTTACGAAAAGGGGCGTGGACAAAACTAAACACCCACTAATACAATTAGCAAATTAGGTATAAATTATTGCTCCAATGAACTTTTTAACTATATATTTGCAATATAGAGGGATTGCATTATAATAAAATGTAGAATTAAAAAAAGTGAATTTTAACCCCTAGTGCAATAGCTTCACACCTTAATGCCGGTATGAAAGTAGCATTCAACCATAAAGACGTGGTGTTCTGTGTTCATATCCGGGGTAGCTGGTTGTTTAATGGGGGACGTACGAGAAAAAGTTCAAAAAATCGAATTTTTTATTGTTTTGCAAAATAGTATATAGTGTTATGTATCAAACACCAAAATATTATGACTGTACGTGGTCTGTATGTACCTTTAAAAAATTAAATGCCCTAGTGTTGCATAGTAGCATAGTAGCAACACATAGTCTTCCATCAGCTGCCTTGGAATCTATAAAGCCCACCTACCAATTCCTAGCACACCCAGACTTGCTAAAAAAATGCCTCTAGGAGAGACACAAAACCCAAATGAAAGCCTCAACAGTTTGATATGGAAAAGGTGTCCCAAAACATCATTTGTGTCTTCCATAGTGGTGAAAATTGCTACATTTGATGCTGCAATAGTGTTTAATGATGGGAATGTTGGCAGAAACGAAGTTAAGCATCAGTTAGGGTATCAACCTGGTGTATTTATGGAAACAATTTTGCAGAGTATCAACAACATTTGCATCGCTGGTGCAGAAACAGCTATGACATAAATGCAGAAAGAAGCAAGGCAGAAGAGGAATTTAAAAAGAAAGGCTGAAGAAGACCAGAATGGGGATACAGAATATCGATAAGGGAAGTTCTGACTTAAAATTAAAAGGCAAACTGATTAATAGTTATTGTATTTTTAATTACCTTTGCCCGTAACTTGCATTTTCTACAACTTCAACCCATTTTTCTCTCAAACTACTTCATCTACAGTGATGCAATTTAGCACACAGCTTTCTTATGCCACAATGCACATTTTATTGGTTCTAGACTTTAAGATTAAGCTCTAGATAGAATGTTATGACACAAAATATATGAAATTGTAAAATATATGTAAATTAATGGAGCACTTAATTGCAGAATATATACGAGAGAAGTTAGAAAATAAAAAGTGGTTTAATGAAGTGCTACATGACTTTAGACCTGGGTATTCGTGCGAAGTCAAATTAATTCATTATTTCAAGATTTGGCAGATGAGGAAGATGCTGGGGGAAGAACTGATGCAGTGGTAATTGACTTTTTAAAGCTTTTGATGTAGTGCCACATAGTTTACTTATTTGTATGCTAGCTAATACAGGAATTGACAAACGCGTAGTATTATGGGTTAAACATTTTTTGAAAGGGAGAACGCAAAAAGTTAAAGTAGGTAAAGAGCTATCCGATAGTGGAACCAGAAGTTCGGGTGTGCCGCAAGGCTCAGTACTAGGGCCTTTACTGTTTCTCATTTTTGTTAATGAAATTGCTGTTAATATTAACTGCCAGATAAGGTTGTTTGCAGACGATTGTATCATTTATAATAAAATTCGGAATACAGTGCATGAAACCGCCCTTCAGGATGATTTAAATGAAATCTGTAATTTGGCTGCGGCTAACAAAATGCCAATTAATGCCAAGAAAAGTATGTCCATTGTTTTTAGTAGAACTAAGGGCAAAATTATTGTTAACTATCACATGGGAGGGGTGCAAATTCCACAGGTGGACAGCTACAAATACTTGGGAGTGTACCTGGCAAGTAATGCTGGATGAGACGAACAAGTAAATTCCACATCTAGGAATGCGTGGAAGGCATTACATTTCCTAATGAGAACATTGAAAAAGGGTAGCGCTAGGTCCAGGGAAATTGCTTACAAGGCCTTAGTGCGGCCGGTTATGGAATATGGAGTAGCATGTTGGGACCCGTATAGAGCTAACCAAATCAATCCGTTAGAAAAAATATAGAAGAGGACAATAAAATTCATAAAAAGAGGCAAGTTTTTTTTGCCTATAAAAGGAGATGAGACTAAATGGGAGGAATTAAGAATTAGGCGTAAAAAACATAGGTTGGTAGCATTATTCAAAGCTAATGCTGGTGTAAAGGCATGGGTGGACGTTGGTGTAAGGTTAGATAATCCGAATTATTATGGACGAAACGATCATAGGTATAAAATTAAGGGTAGAAGATACAGAACCGACGTAGGAAAATTTTCTTTTGTTAATAGAACCATTGAAGAATGGAATGAATTGCCTGTAGCAGTCTTTCAGGACTGTCCCCTGTCGCTGAAGAAATTTAGAAAAAATATAGATGGTTTATAGTTTAACTTTTAAATTATAATGGTATATAATATGTAAATAGAGAAGTAATTAGATATGTTTTAAGTGACTAAAGCGAAATAATATCATGTTTGTATTGTTTATTGTGCTATTGTTGTAAATCTAGTATTTGTAATTTGATCTGTATTCTTAACTCTACCACCGGGTAGTACACAATTGCAGTGAATAAATACATACATACATACAAATTATTTTAATATTTAAAGGATGCATATGATTAACAATTTTTTATTCTATACAAATTCAATAATATATCTAAATCCAACAAACTCATTTTTGTGTGTTTTAAAATAACATAGCGAATTTCAGAAAGATAGCTAATGTTAATTTTGAAAAAAAGGGCTTAAGTGTGTAAATATCTCTGCATATAGAAAAAATATATAGCATTAGTTATAAACAATGGAAAATTATGAAAACAATTGTGCACATTAACTGTATTATCTTGAATGAGTATACTAAGTTTCACTTCTCTAAATTGAAAACTTTGGATATTATGGCTATAAATGTAAGATCCTGAATATTTACATACGTGCCCCCTTTAGCTAACAGCTCAGCCATACACAGAGCGCTGTAATTTACTTACTGTTCCGCAAATATTACCGCTTTTATTCCGTATAGGGCACTATGATTTCAACATAGACTTACCAGTCAACTATGACGTCATTCATGCTCAATCGGAGGGCGGGAAGTAACGAATAAAATGAAGACCGTGTATATCAGGTGGCAGAATTCAATATCTTGTTATCTGTCTTTTTTTTAAATGTTAATTAAGTGAAGGCTGAAAAGTTTAGGTGTACAAAGAAGTTTGACGCTTCTAGACAAGAGCGTTCCCCCATTTCCTTATATGTTCTGTCTCATGCTTCAGTGAGGTTGAAGGATCCCACTTAGGCTATTGTAACGCTGAAGATATAGGATGTACCCAAGCAGAAGAAAAAAGGGAGGTGCCTTGCCTCTGCATGACAATGCAATTGGGCACAAAGGAAGAGCAGCACACGGTGATATCAACGATCTCCCATCTCCGCCAGTATTCTGATATGGCTTCGGGCAAGTGCTGTATATTCATAGACCTGAAGAAACACGTGCTTGAGTAGACATTTTGTGACCCCGATCAACTGAAAGCGGCGGTAACTACAGAGTGACCGAAAACTTTTAAGCTTAGATTACGTTTTCTAGCGTTCTTGGACTTAGGAAAACCTGTTAACTACACCGTTAATATATTACTATATATATATATGTTAACTATATGTTAACTATATATTACACGGAATAGATGATTTGGGGATATTAATAAGACAAATAGTACTGCAATAGAATGGGACTAATTAAGTAACAAGGAGTCATGAGGTTAAGAGCTACCTGACAGAGCAGAAGACCAGGGTGTCATGTAAGACAAGGTAGCAACAAGGTAAAGACAAATAAATGTAAAGAATATAAGAAAGGAAGATGTGGGGGAAGAATGGGACTAATTAAGTAACAAGGAGACATGGAGGTTAAGAGCTACCTGACAGAGCAGAAGACCAGGGTGTCATGTAAGACAAGGTAGCAACAAGGTAAAGACAAATAAATGTAAAGAATATAAGAAAGGAAGATGTGGGGGAAGAATGGGACTAATTAAGTAACAAGGAGTCATGAGGTTAAGAGCTACCTGACAGAGCAGAAGACCAGGGTGTCATGTAAGACAAGGTAGCAACAAGGTAAAGACAAATAAATGTAAAGAATATAAGAAAGGAAGATGAGGGGGAAGAATGGGACTAATTAAGTAACAAAGAGACATGGAGGTTAAGAGCTACCTGACAGAGCAGAAGACCAGGGTGTCATGTAAGACAAGGTAGCAACAAGGTAAAGACAAATAAATGTAAAGAACATAAGAAAGGAAGATGTGGGGGAAGAATGGGACTAATTAAGTAACAAGGAGACATGGAGGTTAAGAGCTACCTGACAGAGCAGAAGACCAGGATGTCATGTAAGACAAGGTAGCAACAAGGTAAAGACAAATAAATGTAAAGAATATAAGAAAGGAAGATGTGGGGGAAGAATGGGACTAATTAAGTAACAAGGAGACATGGAGGTTAAGAGCTACCTGACAGAGCAGAAGACCAGGGTGTCATGTAAGACAAGGTAGCAACAAGGTAAAGACAAATAAATGTAAAGAATATAAGAAAGGAAGATGTGGGGGAAGAATGGGACTAATTAAGTAACAAGGAGACATGGAGGTTAAGAGCTACCTGACAGAGCAGAAGACCAGGATGTCATGTAAGACAAGGTAGCAACAAGGTAAAGACAAATAAATGTAAAGAATATAAGAAAGGAAGATGTGGGGGAAGAATGGGACTAATTAAGTAACAAGGAGACATGGAGGTTAAGAGCTACCTGACAGAGCAGAAGACCAGGATGTCATGTAAGACAAGGTAGCAACAAGGTAAAGACAAATAAATGTAAAGAATATAAGAAAGGAAGATGTGGGGGAAGAATGGGACTGATTAAGTAACAAGGAGGTATGGAGGCTAAGAGCTACCTGACAAAGCAGAAGACCTGGATATCATGTAAGACAAGGTAGCAACAAGGTAAAGACAAATAAATGTAAAGAATATAAGAAAGGAAGATGTGGGGGAAGAGTGGGACTAATTAAGTAACAAGGAGGTATGGATGTTAAGAGCTACCTGACAGAGCAGAAGACCAGGATGTCATGTAAGACCAGGTAGCAACAAGGTATAGACAAATAAATGTAGCCTTAAGTTGTAAATTGTAAAATTTTGTAATATGCACAATAAAAATCGAATCTAATCTAATCCGTGTGAAGGAAATTAGTAGTCCTTGCCTTATATTTTGAATCTTTCGCTTTCATACTTTGTCGTACTATTATGCCTTTGCTCGGAATCGAGTTCTACATGTTGTTGAAGATTTCACTTCTAAAATAAAATAATGGAGCACTTAAATGTTACAGCGGTATATTCAGGTATTAAACGCATGTTTTGAGTATAGGAAATGTAATACCTGTTACGGGTAACTTTTGTTATTGTATATTAGGTGCTCAGTTTACTTATACACTTTATAATAAGACTAATTATTGTTGTTTGGATGACAAGGGTTTTATACCTACATATGTTCGCGAAATGCAATTATAATATACTGTAATTAAACCTTAATCACATGACCTATAACTATCTAACCGTATAAACTGTGATCACAGATTATTTCGCATGATATTTGTCTGTTAACAACTAAGTGCAATTATGTAATTGTATTAGTAGTGTTAGGTTACAAACGCTTTTCATTTTTATCTGTAATTTTACCGTGCAAAGTTTGACGTCATCAATGGCATCACTGATGGAGCGAGTTTATGATTCCCCTAGCGGCTTGCGATCGTATTTGATGTGCTGACAGCAGTTTTGAGGCCTCCCTCTACCGGCAGAAACTACGAGGGTGGGTCAAAAAGTAATGCCAATAAGCAAATTATGTGAAAACTTTTAATTTGGCGCAATTCCTTAAACCTTCATATCCAATCGCCTGCAGTAGTAACTTCCTGAGTCAACAGGTGGCAGCACTGCATCTTCTTGCAAAATGGCTGACATTGACATTCGTATTAGACAGCGTTCTGTGATTGAATTTTTGACTGCGGAAGGTGAAACGCTAATTTGCATTCACGAAAGGCTAAAAAATGTGTATGGTGATGCAACGGTCGATGTCATCACTGTTAGATGATGGGTTCGTCGCTGTAACGAAGCTGAAGGGCAAACAACATTGGCAGAAGAACAGCGAAGTGACAGGCCGGTGACTGCACTGACTCCATGCAACATTCAGCGAGTCGATGACATCATTCGTGGTGATCGCCGGGTAACAACAGGTGAATTGTGTCTCCATACCTTCCTCGGTAAAGGCAGTGTGAAGACGATTATTCAACAACTGGGTTACTCAAAAGTTTGTTCACGTTGGGTACCAAGAATGTTAGCCAATCAAAACAAAGAAACAAAGAAAACAATAGCCTCCGAAATCTTGCAGCGCTTCAATTTGGAGGGAGAGGAGTTTCTGGAAAATCAAAAAAATGTTACTGGAGGCGAAACGTGGGTTCATTTCTTTGAACCTGAATCAAAGAGACAGTCAATGGAATGGCATCACACAACGTCACCAAAGAGAAAAAATCAAAACTCAGCGATCGGCAGGGAAAGTTATGGCGACAGTGTTTTGGGATGCAGAGGGTGTGCTTATGATTGAATTTTTGGAGCAGGGATGCACAATAAATTCTGTCCAATACGCCGGAACTCTCAAAAAGCTGAAAGCACGTCTCTGCCGAGGTCGCCCAACAAAAACTATGGCGGATGTTCTTCTTTTGCATGACAATGCAAGACCACACACCAGCCGTTACACCACTGCAGAATTTGAGAAATTGGGATGGCAAGTCTTTCCTCACTGACCTGGCACCACCAGACTTCCATCTGTTCGGAACACTAAAGGAAGCCCATCGTGGGATTCATTTTGAAGATGAGGAGGCTGTGAAAACGTCCGTGCGTCAATGGCTTACTAAGTAAGACCGTGTGTTTTACCACACTGGAATACATGCCCTAGTTAAAAGGTGGACCAAAACTGTAGAAAAGGACGGAGATTATATTGAATAGTGACAAATTAATCGTGAATGTTGTAGTTTTCAAGCTATGTAAATTGAATTCAGTTTTCTTGGCAATTAAAACAGAAAAAATAGAAGGCATTACTTTTTGACCCATTGTCTTATTTAAAAAAAATACATACGGCAATATAGTGCACTGGAAAGCTAATTATGCAGCCATAAAAGTATATCATGAAGAATATACAAAATGATAAGTCAATGAACACTTATTTCATAATGAAAATATGTTTTACTGTTATAGTAGACATATGTGTAAATTGTAAACCTGTCACATAAAATAAAAATATTTCAATTTGATCTCAATTTTTTTCTATCACCCAGAGCTTCGTCACAATGTAACTTGATTACAAACCATAAAATTAGCAGAAAATGTGATAGAAATGAAAAATAAATTAGAGTGACAATATGTACAAGTCTAAACAAGAGAATATCTCTAGTACATAGTCTTATGTGTCCATTTTCTTATATTTCCTTTCTCTCTTCCCCTTAAACATTGTCTGTATTGCGAGAAGGTATGCTTGAGGCCTTACTGTCATAACATTATTTATTGCTTCTAGATTGAGACCAGTCACTTTATAACGTCCAGTGTCTCTCTTTTTGCGAGTAACTGATCCCGTATCTTGGAAAAGTTTGATGTATCTATTAGTTTTAAAAGACATAAGGATACTTACATTAACAGACATGTTAATTAATTGTGAGAAGTACACGAAAATTATATCATATACCTATGAAACGTAAGACGTTTATGCTACAAACAAAAGTATGTCAATTTGACAGTACCTGGACCCTTTTGACAACATTATGCTTCGAGGGAGTTATCTGAATGCCAGATAGCTTTGCTTAATCTTCTCTGTGCAGCGGTTTAAATCTTATTTATATGTCGCACTAACTTTAATACCGCTACGAGAGTATCATTCAACCATGAAGCTGCGTGCTCTGTGTTCGTATCCAGGGGAAACTGGCTATATTAGTTACTAGCGCAAACACACTGAGAGCTTACTGTTTTGCAAAAATTACCGCTTCTTCTCCATAGATGTCACTATGATTTCAAGATAGACTCACTAGTCAACTGTGACATCATACTTGTTCAGCAGGAGGGCGGGAAATAACGAATAAAATGAACATCGTGTATACGTGTAACCATAGTAGCACATTGCTTCTGTCCCAAAGTTTTGAGGATAGACTAACATTCAACTTTCTTTTGTTCTAGGTATGTCTGCATCACAGAGTACCAATACTTCAGTCTACCTGCATCTATAAAGAATGCGAGGGTGGTAAGTAGCTAAGTTTATAAAGGTGACATATATTCTTGAAAACTAAAATCTAGAGGAATCGGTAAAAGCAGTCGTTAACATAAGCCACGTATTTTGGAAATTTGTTGAAATGAGACTTAAACAGAGCACCAGGTTTGGTATTTGCTTGAAGGGCTTTAAAAACTGTCATTTGTGTATGTATTAAAAAGTATCCCTTATAAAGTTATAGTTCTAATCCAAATAGAAAATAACTTAAAAGATAAATTTATTGGTTTGCCTCAATGCAGTAAATTGTAAGTATAACAAACCTATCCCAAGACATTTAGCTAATGACAAAATAAAATAACAAAGACACGTGTATATGAGAACTTACAAAATATAGGCTTTATGCACAAGGAGGAATGGCATAATTATAAATCATGAGGCTTTTGAATTTGCAGTGTGAATTTTATTTCAATGTAAAAATGCTTAAGATACTTTATACCAGATGATTCAGCTGAGCTTTATGTTTTGGAAGGTAGGCCACCCATCAAACGGCATGTTAGACTTAGTCCATGTTTCCACTTACTAAACTGCATTGCTTGAAGTTCTTAGAGGAATGCGCAAAATTCAGAGGAATGGTGACTTAAGGGGCAAAACTTACTACTCGCTAAAGTACAACTCAAAAGCATACGACACTTTCACTGAGAGCGAATTCCTGTTACCAGGCAATTTTACAAGCCTTTTATTAGAGTATACATGGCAAAGAAATTCAGCAAATGCTTCGAAAACAATGGAACTATCATTTGAGTAGACTAACAACGTCAGATAAAAAGAAAATAGGGGATTCTTGTACTTAGACCAGCGGTTGGCTGTCAAAAATTGGGAAAAATTAGAGATTCGCCTCATTCAACATAGAGGGGTGCAGACAAAATGAACACATTACTAAACAACTGTTTATTTACATTTTTGCTTAATCTACATCTTGTGCAACTCAATTAACATGCATTAGTGGTTACACCATTTATGTAATAATATTAAAAGACACAGCAAATGATTAAAACTGTCTTAAAGGGCTAAATCAAGCACGAGAACTCGCGATGTGGCAAAGGTATTGCACCAGGTATACAAATACTACTGACCCCAGAACGTGCTTTCAGTCAAGTCTCGAAATAGCTCAATGGGATTATGACGTCTCCTGTGTCCTAACCCCAACGACACAGGTTCGAGGCTTAGCATTGTAATTTTTTTTTACATTATTCAAAATTTGGAAACCGAATTCACATAATTTAAGGCAAGGCTACACTGAAAATTCCAAATCCTATAATAATAAACCTATAATTATGAAAATTTAACCACATAATTAGAGTATCATTTTAAACTTGCATGCAAATGTTTATGTTGCTACACGAAATAGTTTATTAATTTTTAATTATTTTTTGTGAAAATATTGTAAAAATTAAAAATGTTCTACGCGTCAAAAATTTTGAGATTATAAGTTTAATCTTTGTTTCTGGCTAGTACAGAGCAATTTTAAAATACCTATATTCTTATTTTTTGGAATACTCTTGTTGCATTTGTTCTAAAATATTTTACACGTGTTATCTCTCAACATTTTGAAAATATTAACTTATTTTATTACTTAACACCATATTATTTTCAAAACATGAGCATTAGCAAAAAAGGGGAATTTGAAGTTTCTTATGTACATATTCTGGACCTATCCTGTAAGTTCACTAAGTTAAATGAAAAACTTTGACACCTGACGTATTTTGTATACTGAAAAGTGTTAGAAGAAAAGTTTCCCAGAAAATGAATTTTAAAGTCATGATTGTTACTTTTAACGGTAGTTAAAGGTATCTTTAGATTGTTACGTGATGGCCTAAAATGGTGCAAATGATAAAAATAGCATGCCATCCATTACTACAAATCCTAAGCTATAAAAATGCCAAAAAAGCAAATTCCATGATTTTCAAAATTTTCGTCGAATTTTCGGTGTATTCTTGCCTTAATTATGAAGTCCCTGAGGGCGCATTATGACCGAGAACTTGAAGTACCGGAAATTGTGTTCTCGTTGGGTTCCGATAATGTTGACGGATTTGCACAAAAGCCAACGTTTAGGCAGTGCATTGACTTTCCTTGAGGGGTACCACAATGAAGGTGAAGATTTTTGAGACCAAATTGTTACTGGTGACGAAACATGGGGTGTCTACGTCACACCAGAATCGAAACAACAATCCATGGAATGTCGACATTCATCATCACCCACCAAAGTGAAGTTTAAGCGAACAATTTCTGCCCAGAAATCATATGCACAGTTTTCTGGGACAGAAAAGGAGTATTGCTAGTGGAGTTTCTGCCTCGTAATGAGACAATCAATGCAGCGTCTAATTTTGAGACATTGAGCAATTTGCGCCGTGCAATCCAGAATAAAAGACGTTGCAAGTTGATTAAGGGTATCGTTTTGCTGTATGACAATGCCCGTCCAATGTGGCTAATCGGACCAAAGGTCTCATCAAATCTTTTCAATGGGAAACTCTAGATCATCCTCCATACAGCCCTGATCTGGCGCCCAGTCTCTACTAGTGGCCTTTGGTTTCTGCATGCTTCAGCCATAACTTTTCTTGCACCTCTAGGGCTCAACTACTGCAGTTCCCACTTCACTGTGCCTGATATATCTTACTGTTTTCGTCCATTTGTTTAATTCTGCTTACTGACTTTTGTGATATTTTGTGTCTCTGTACTATTTAATTTGTATATACCGTCCTTCTGCTATTACTGCCCCCCATAATACTAATTTTTCTAGCTGTATATTACTTTTCTTCTACATAACCTCAAATTTCTTTAACATTAAATCTCACAGGTTCTCTAGCCTTTCACTGCAATCATAGAACTTTAAAGGTATTAGTATAATAGAAAAAAATCTATTGACAAAATAAAGCCAAGTCTGAAGTTAAACCCTTGAAATATGCAATAAATTTGCATGGGCACATATTAAATACGCACAACAAATGTACTCTTACGGTAGCTTACAGTCAGCTTAGCAGTTATACCAACATATGCACACATAACATCCCACAAATTATCGTAAAATATCCCTGAATTATTTCTATGTCTCATTCAATCATTGTTACATTGTTACATTGTTAATTCAAAGTTAGGTTGAAATAAGTTCATTTTAATGAGGAAATTCAGCTTAGTCTAATAATTTGGCCACCTCTGTACTGTAATTCGCTAAAATTGCAAAGTTTATGTGTAAGAGAATATTCGCCTGAACAACAAACTTCTTAACAAACTTAAGCAGTGTTTCGCGCCCAATATAGAATAGACGCTGGGAATTATAACTTTTAGGGGTATCCACAACATAACATTTAATTTAATTTAAAAGATGAAGAATATAAAAAGCAATAGTATTTTTGAAACCTCAATAGAAAATTACATAGAAGTATGCTCTGGGATAAATTAAAGATATTAAAGAGTTGGATCTAAAAAAGAAATTGTAGTAGGCACATTTTAGATGGGGTAGGCATCGTGGGCTCTTGGCAGGCAAGCTTCAGGGAGTCAGTTAACCTCACTACATTTCTTAACGGAGAGAGGTCTTATCTCCAAGTACAGGCAGATGACTTGCCTAGACAGTTTGGGCAAACTTGGAGGCGACTGAAATGGGTGGGAGAGGAAGCCAAGTAAGGCGACTTCAGCCCTCTTTCCTCCTTCGTTCCCTTTCTAACGAACCTTACCCGGAACCTGAATGTTGACAACGCTTTCGCCAATTTGCGAACACACAGCGCTCAAATTAAGAGACATTTTCCCGAGGCTGAGGAACAGGATTTAGCCATTACATTAAAAGCGATTTCCTTCGCGTTCCTAGCACCTAAGGCAAATTCAGAAGAAGTTTTATAGCTATTGAAGCTTCATAAAGGCCTTCTACGGTTCCCTATTCTGAATGAATATAGCAAGGAAGATACACTTTAGAGAATTTCTGATGTTAAGATAAAGTTTATCAATCCTCAGAGATACATATAACTTTGGAGGCCGATCAGAATAGTATTCTTTCGAAATATAACGAACGATATATTGAAGATTATAGACCGCAATGGGCTACAAGTAGTGTTTTTATTTCTCAAACTACCAAATTCCTCTGCTTTGTAATGGAGTAATACGACGCCTGTCCGTAAAACAAGTTCTCCAATTTTATTTATTGTAGAAAACATCTTTACCATCAATGAATGTTACATTTATGAAAAGGCGCAACTTACAGCTATTTTTCAACGTAATCACCATTGCGATCGATGTACTTTTGCATGCGCTGTGGCAGTTTTTGTATATCCTTGTCATAGCACTCTCTCGCCAAGTTTTGCAGGAAGCGCTCAACCTCGTTTTTCAAATCTTCGTCGGTCTGGAAATGTGTTCCACCCAGGTGTGACTTAAACTCAGCAAACAGATGATAATCGCTAGATGCTAAGTCTGAACTATAAGGGGCATGGGCGAGGATGTCCCATCCGAACTGGGCCAGGAGATCAGCCGTTGCATCTGCAGTATGGGGAAGAGCGTTCTCCTGATGCAAATTCACTCCCTTCGCCAGCATTCCGCTCCTTTGATTTTGAATCACACGTTGCAATCTTTTTAAAGTCTCACATTAGCTAGCAGCGTTTATTGTTAGCCCGCCTTGGTAGCGTAGATGGTAGCATGTCTGTCTCACGCTCAAGAGGTTCCGAGTTCGAATCTGGGTCAGGGTGAGTTACCTGAATAAGATTTTTCCGGGGTTTCCCCTTATCGTGAAAGACGAATGTCGGGTAACTCTAAGCTCAATGGACCCCGGACGCATTGAGCATCATTTCACCCATTTCATTCATTGTCCGATATTACTAAATGTTGCAGGACGTAAATTACAAAAAAAAAAAAAAAAAAAAAAAAAAAAAAAAAATAGGCATAAACTCGCACAACGATACAGTTAAGTGCAGATGATCATCTACCAAAAAGTCCGAAGAACCTGGCCTCCTTCAACCCGGGAGCAATAGATACTCCGGGGATCTTTCTATAGGGCAATACCTGATTTCTTAAAATGTCTCCCCCAACGACAACAATGTCAAGACGGGTAGATAAGCCACTTACGCGCGTCAACAACCGCGCAAGGAAGACTACCGAAAACCTCGGTGGGGCTCCTGGTGATCTACGACACTTTCTACTAGCTCTGCAAGCTAGTACCCGGGACTTACGAAGTAACCCTCTAACCCCTCCGGGTGGGCCTAGCCTGGCCGGAGGTACCCAATTTCCCGTGGGTGTCGGGAAAAATTGCCCCCTCGAGTCCAACCCAATCCAAAGAAATCCCCAGCGGGAGGGCTCGGCAGTTCGGTCCGAGGTTGCTCTAGTAACGTCAGAGGTACTACGAGTGCTAAGGGTCCGCAGCGCCCGCACAACGGCAGCTGAAGAGAACAGATCACCTCCCCTATGGAATCGCACAGCAATACACTTTTTCTGTCCCAGAACACACTGGCCGTCACTTTGCCAGCAGAAAATATCTAAACTTTCTCTGCTTCGGCGAATTCGAATGCTGCCACTGACGAGAACGTTCTTTAGTATCTGGTGTTATGTAGTACACCCAGGTTTCATCGCCAGTGTCAACTGAATCCAACAATTCCTCGCCCTTTTCTGCATATCGCTCCAGGAATCGGTGGGCCCCTTCAACACGTTGCCGTTTATGGTCTTCGGTGAGCATTTTGGAGACCCACCTCGCACACACCTTACGATAACGCAAATGTTCGGTCAAAATCTTGTCAATCGTAGTCTTACTGACTTCAGGGATAAGTTCGCACAGCTCGTCAACTGTCACACGCCGATCTTTAACCATTTCTTGCTTCACTTTTGCAATTGTTTCGGCTGAAACCAAAGGCTGACCAGAACGCTGTTCCTCATGGACGTCTGTGTGTTCGTCTTTGAACTCTATAACACACTTTAACACGTTTTTGACGTCCATACAGTGTGACCCATAGACATCGCATAACTGACGATGAATTTCAGTGAGGATAGTGCCCTTGGCACCTAAAACGCGGATCACTGCATGCAACTCGCACTTGGCGGCGGAAGTGATAGGAAGCTCCATCGCAAACGGCTGCCCAGCCAAGACTAATGGTTGTAACGGGTTCGTTGTGGTGGGGATTTGATAGAGTGAAAGCAAGCTACACGGCAGTGTTGCCGGATCCCGAGTAATAGCGTTCTTCACGGCTCCAGCGCCTTGGAGACCATATTTTATGCACATGCTTCGTATTCCTCAAAATATTTAGGGTGAATCGTTATTTTAAATGAGACCTCAGTTTTTGAAATTTCTATCGTTAATATCCAGCCAAATGAAGAAGCTGAGGAATGCGATACCCTTAATATCTGAAGATATAAACAAATTCCTGGGTGGCAGACTCTCTTGCTTTGCTTTCCAGCACAGTCACGCCCTAAAGATTTCTTCTGACAGGCATACATTTCATTTGTTCATTAAGAAAATGTTGATGAAGTTGATTCAGGACATATGTGGTCTGAAAGGTTTCCGAATCAATAAAGATACAAGACTTTTTATACAGATTTGTTTTTTATTTGTAAATATAGTCTCCTTGTAACTCTACACACTTCTCCCAGCGATGTTCCCATCTCTGTAACCCGCCCAAATAGTACTCGGCGTTTTTCTACATAGTCTCCTTTTTACTCTACACACTTCTCCCAGCGATGTTCTCATCTCTGTAACCCGCCCAAATAGTACTCGGCGTTTTTCAACATAGTCTCCTTGTAACTCTACACACTTCTCTCAGCGATGTTCTCATCTCTGTAACCCGCCCAAATAGTACTCGGCGTTTTTCAACATAGTCTCCTTGTAACTCTACACACTTCTCCCAGCGATTCTCACATCTCTGTAACCGTCCAAATAGTACTCGGCGTTTTTCAACATAGTCTCCTTGTAACTCTACACACTTCTCTCAGCGATGTTCTCATCTCTGTAACCGTCCAAATAGTACTCGGCGTTTTTCAACATAGTCTCCTTGTAACTCTACACACTTCTC
Organism: Mantis religiosa; assembly: GCA_030765055.1. Lineage (NCBI taxonomy): Eukaryota > Metazoa > Arthropoda > Insecta > Mantodea > Mantidae > Mantis > Mantis religiosa. The sequence continues at coordinate 211,879,081 of CM060952.1, forward strand.
CCAGCGATGCTCCCATCTCTGTAACCGTCCAAATAGTACTCGGCGTTTTTCAACATAGTCTCCTTGTAACTCTACACACTTCTCTCAGCGATGTTCTCATCTCTGTAACCCGCCCAAATAGTACTCGGCGTTTTTCAACATAGTCTCCTTGTAACTCTAAACACTTCTCCCAGCGGTGCTCTCATCTCTGTAACCCGTCCACATGGTACTTAGTGTTTTCTATGCAAAATAATTGTTCACGAAGGTCATTGCTTCTTCATTTGACGAAAATTTCTGTTCCGAGCCCAATTTTCACATGAGGGAACAAAAAGAAGTCTCTTGGAGCTAGATCTGGTGAGTCAAGCAGTTCAAATTATAAATCGTGGATTTTCGCCATTGCAGCCGCTGAGGAGTGAGACGATGCGCTTTCTTGGGGAAACAGGATTTTCTTTCTCAGCAGATGTGGGCGTTTTTCATCAATTTTTGCCTTCAGCTTGTCAAGTAATAGTGCGCAGTATGCTCTGTATTTTTTTTTCATTTTGAAGATAATATATTAAAATAACAATCGCTATCATCCCCCAGACGAAAAAAAAAAAAGGTTTTTGCCTTTTTTGTAGCCGCTTCCCCCTTTGCAGTTCACTGTTTGGACTGTAATTTTGTTTCGGGCGTAAAATGATGTGACAGAGTTTCATCTCGATTAATCAGCGCCAAAACTTTGATTTAGTGCACCTAAACGGCGCCTACAGAGCGTTGGACATGTTCATTCGAACACGTTTTTGGTCTAACGTGGCACCCAACGCGCGGACAGCTTTTTTATGTCTAAATGTTGATTTAATATGCCACAAACACGTTATTTTGACGTGCTCTCAGCCTATGCTGCCTCTCTCACTTTAATTCGGCGGTCGTCTAGCACCATTTGGTGAACTTTAGCGATGCTTTCGTCGATATTTACAGTGTTTGGATGTTCCGAACATGCATCGTCTCCCAAGCTCTTACGGCCACGTTTAAATTCAGCTGCCCAAAATTTTACTGTGGTAAATGATGATGCAGAGTCCCGCACCATCGTCTCCGCAGCCTTCACCACTGCTACTGATAATGGATTATGCCTCCCTCAAGGCGTTCCTTCAAGTTAGGGAATAGAAAATATTCACATTGGGCTAAATCTGCACTATAGAGAGGGTGAGGGATGTAGTTCACGTTGATTTTTGCAAGATATTCAGCAACAACATTTTCAACATTATCGTGGTGGAGCATCCAGCCTGCTTTACGGAAATGTGGTTTTTTGCCCCTGATATGGACTTGTTTTTCAGGCAATGTTTTCAGGACATCCGTTGGTGATGAAGGAGGTTTCCTCAGAATCCAATTCATCTTTGCTTTGCGTAGGCATATGACCTTTCGAAAACAAATATTTAATGGCAGCTCGATACCTGATTTTGTCCATTTCCATAAAAACACTCATATCAGCTCACTCAAACGACTGGTAAATAACAACTGAGCGTGCAAACTTGCTGAAACTTTGGTGAATAACTGTGAACAGATGAAGAACAAAATTCACTAGCTTTTGTTTACTTGTGTTTAAGCATTTATCTACTCACAAAGGCAGTACACATATAAAAGGAGATGCCCCCTTACCTTAGTAAAATGTAAGGAAATAGAGAAGAAAGGAAATTTGTTAGGCACATACCAGCATGGTTTGTGGCAGTATATCTGAAATGTCATAAAATTTAGTTCTTTCCAGGTGGAGATTTACAGCAAAACTACAAAAACACAAAAGACAACGGTTATCTTAACTACATTCAACACCTTTGCCATGCAGTAAGGTTCCCTGTATTCGGTATACCATTTAGAAGCAGTTAATGGTAGTTCCGTGCTGCGACATGAATAGCAGTGTGGTAATTGCTAGTGACGTCACTTAACAAGAAAAAAAAAACGGAGTGGAAGAGGAAACGGAATTTAATATCCTGTGAAACCCATTTATTTATAACCGGGCAGCAAAACTTGAACACCAATGAAAAAGATCAGGTGTAGCTATACAAAAGGTTGACAGGGTCAGAGAGCAGAGGAACTGAGGTCAAATTAAAACCAATATGTATGCGACCTGGTACTTTACGGTTTACCCTGAAAATGTTTGAAAAAATGATAATTTTAATGTGAGAAACATTTTTTATCAATATTTCTTTTGATAGAGGCAAAGTGTAAATATCGTGAAATTTATGTAGATAATGGTTTATTCTCCGGAACTGTTTCCCTTCAACAATCCTTGACTGATTACAATTTAGCATATCAACTGTGGAATTAGAACTGCCAACGACACTACGACACTGTCGAACGCAATTAACCTGACGTCATTTGAACCATCGATTCTAATTTTCGCTTCCTGCTTATCATTTTGTCATGTTCACTATTACTAAAGAATAAAACGTGTTTTCGAATATCAGGACCAATGTGTCTTGTTTCCAAGACGAGGGCTGTTCAACAAAGAATGTCCACAATTTTTTTTAACAGCGTACCTTCACTCACCCTCATAATTTTGATGGTCCTTCTCAAAATAGTCTCCCCTGAATGCAATGCACTTGTTCCAGCGTTTCTGTCAGTCTTCAAAGACATGCTGGAAAACATTTTTGAGATATGCTTCAAAATCGCCTCCGCAGCCTTCACCACCGCTTCTGATGATGGATAATGCCTGCCACGAAGGCGTTTCTTCAAGTTAGGGAATAGAAAATGATCACATGGGGCTAAATCCGGACTATAGGGAGGGTGAGGGATGCACCTCACGTTGATTTTGCAAAATAATTATCAACAACATTGGCAATATTTGGCCGCGCATTATCGTGGTGCAGCATCCATCCTGCTTCACGGAATTGTGGTCTTTTGCGCCTGATATGGACTTGCAATGTTTTCAGGACATCCCTGTAGTGTTGTCCAGTTACTGATGTGTGTGCAGGTACAACATGCTGATAAACCATGCTATGAATATCAAAGAATGAGATGACCATAACTTTCCCAGCAGAAGCAAACACTTTTGCTTTTTTGGGGGTTGGTGATGAAGGAGATTTCCACACTGAGCTTTTCTGTTTGCTCTCAGGATCAAAATGCTGTAGCCAAGTATCATCAGCAGTGATTACGTTTGAAAGAATCTCCGGATCTTCCTCTAACATCAACTTTAACTGCATGCAGACCTACATAAGAATGTCCTTTTGTTCGGGAATCAACAGTCTTGGAACGCATCGCGCACAAACACGTCTCATGTGTAATGTTTCTGTCACCAACGTGTGGGTGGCACCCAATGAAATGTTCAGTATTTCAGAAAGTGATCTTAAGGTAATTCGTCGATCTTCTCTCACAATGGCAGCAGTAGTGTTGATGTTTTCTTCCGTAAGAGAAGTAACTGGAGCACCGGGTCCACCTTCCTTTGAAATTGATTGTCTGCCCTCTTTAAACATTTTAAACCACCTTCGAGCTAAGCTGTTGGTAAGAACAGACTCTCCATAGGCCTCCTGTAACATTGTATAAGCCTCAACTGAAGATTTGTTGAGATGAAAGCAGAATTTCAAAGCCGCATATTGTTCCTCGCGTGTTATCTCCATTACAGCGGTAGGCGATACTGAACATCTCTGAAATTGCATGGTTCTCACAGGCGGAAACCAGGAGTACCAACAATGAAACTACTACGGCGTGTTTGTATCTGTTTGATACGTGATAGGTGGATTCGGAGAGACAAAGACGGATATATCTTCCATCTCTGTGAACCGCTGTCCTTGGAACTAGCAAGACCAAGATCATTTATCTCAAAATAATTGTTTCAGAACGGATGGAAAGGATAGACTCTTATAGAGGTGACATGGCGCTGCGGTCAGTCTTGATCTTGGCTAACCGAAAGAGTTAGGACAGTGCAGAAGACAGGGTTTTTACTATTGACCGGTTGGTAAGTCATTGGCGGAGCAATACAGCCGGCGTCCCATCGACCGCGGTCCTGAAATGGCACACTAGGCTTTCTCGGAGACCGGAGAATGTTCTACCGGAGTAAGAAGTGTTTCCCAGGGGAATATCATCCTGCCATGCAACGTCAAGACTCCCAAAGAGACCATCAGATGAGTGTTGATGTGAAATGATAATGGAGATGAAGTGGATTGACAGGAATTTCGGGGGACGTAATTGGCTTATCCAGCTTTCGCCTGGTGACCCGCGAAAACCCCATAGTGATCAGGTAGGCCAAACAGGGGAATCGAACCCAGAGCTTCTAGATGCTGGCCACTGACAAAACCAGAGCTCAGTTTTTTCAGATATTGGTTTCAAGAGGTTAATCTGTCTAAGGAGCTTCAAATTACACGCCGAAGTATCTATAGATATTTCCTTTTAAAGTGAGAAGGTTAACATTCACCTTTTTATTTTTACATTTTATTATAATGTGGTTCCTCTGTATTACAAGTACATAGTTAGAGTTTCATTGGAACAATATTTTATACGTAATTTGCTAATTGGTTGGATGTTAAGCTTTTGTCACGTCCTTTTCGTAAGCTTTCAGAAAATCGATCATAACTTCTGTAATACTGAACAGATAATTCTGAACTAAGCCTTGTTTTGTAAGGGATCTTTCAAGCTTTCTGCTGTTACCACTGTATCTCCAATGAAACTAGATTTTCCTTTGTCTTTGGCTGTGAATGTGAACAGTTATTTATTCTGAATAATATTTTGTACTAGTTACTGGTGAGTAATGTTATGGGTAGACCAAAAACATTTGGATAGAGAAAGTTTACAGGTAATCGTTTTATTAACCATAGAGAAGTAAATGTATAAAATATAAATGCAATAGACAATGAAAGCACATGTACTATTGAGGTTAGTAGGTCCAGTTCACACAATACATGTGCTGATCATGATAGTTGTCATATACAGAAACTGATGAGCTACGAGTCCTGAAAGCAGATAAAATAGTTAAAGAACTGACCACGAAGGCAAGATAAATGAAGAGCAACTTGAAGTGAACAAGTTAGAATACAGAGGGTCAAGACTATATAGCAGGAATGTTCTGACTCATGTGAGAAATCAGTAATCAATATATAAATTTTAAATCTTTTTTTCTCAGTTTCACATTTTTTCAGGTTCCGGTACACTTTTTAAAACACTAATCAACCAAAACATATGAACCTTTTGTGGGCATTGTCACCCGATTGTCGGAAGGCACGTTAGAACCAGCTGGCAGGAAGGGTGGGACATGGCGTTCAGTCTACGCCTACTCATGTGGCTGGTTGGCACTCTCTGAGGGGTTGGGGATAGAAGTAACCACAAATAACTGGACAGTTTCTTTCCCCTCCTCCTGCGTCTGGAAAGACCACGATGCTTCGTTGATTCGGGAAGCTTCTAGATCTGCAATTGTCTATATAAGTGATGCATTGGGCTGTAGGAGTCAGTTAATTCTTGGCAGGCAGCGTGAAGATCGCAGTGAACAGTGTGCAGACGGACTGGAGGATTGCGTACGTGTTATCAGAGGTGTACGAAGCGTATTTCTAGGGAATGAAAGAACGATTTGAATTTCTGCGAGTTGGACCTGTGATTCCACGAATCCACAAGTCACAGTATTAAGCAGACTCATAAGAATAATAATGAAACAGGAATTTTTCTGAAATGCATAACATTTCTGAAAAAAAAAAACACCTGAAATTTCATTGCTTTTTTTTTTTTTTTTTACAAAAAATAAGAAATTGTAACAAATTATCAGTACAAAATTTTCAAACAATAATAGGTATTATTAAAGGTAACGGTTTTAAGGGCACTGCGAGGTTATTTTTACCCATAAGGCTAATTTTTACCAAAATTAAAATGTGAATATATAGAAAACTAAACATTGTCAGAAATTCAAATTTGGTATGATTACTGTATGAAGATGTGTGCATTTAACTACTGTATAATATTTAAATTACGTTCACATAGGTCCATGCAAAAGGAGCATAAATCACATCGTGTGTCCCGAAAAAAATATTGCATCCTATATTTGAGGTGCACTTTACTTGTAGGAATTTAAAGCTTTATGCACAAAGTTTTATCGTAAATAACCTAAGATACAGTTCTATAATATAGGCTAAATGAAAATCACAGATAGTTTATACTATGCACATGAAAAATTAATTAGTTTTGAGTAAAAGAAGGATAATATTTTTAAGGACTAAATATTTGTTTTCATGTATTTTATAAATCACATGAATATAAATATTAGCCGAGTGTGTTTAAGGAACATTGACAAATAACCACTACAAATTTTGTGTCAATATCTTTTATAGTTTTGTGAGAAACATGCACCTAAATTATGAAAAATCAAGGTTTTGGGAAATTACGATCAAAGATTAAGCACCATCCTCAGGAAGTGGGAGTATTATTACGTCGCCATCTTTAAATTGACGAATTAAAGGACTTCAATACCAGCTGACAACCCATGTTATATATATCATTTTAAAACTGAAGAATTATATAGTTTTTTAACATTAAATAAATGTTTTAAGCCTATGGACCTCCCAGTGCACTTAAGAACACACCTGAAAATTTTCATCTTCACATCAATATAAATGTCTTAGTAACGTGCACCCAAAATTCATGTAAATAGTATTGAGGACCTTAATTCATAGCTGCACAGTAGTTCCTCGGAGTGCCCTTCTTAATTTTTGGGTGTGGTTGTGGACAATAGGCTGACATGGCAACCCCATATCAACTATATTACAGCGAAGCTGTCCAGAGTTATATTTTTAATCAGAAATTTGAAAAGTCATGTACCTGATTCATATTTAAGAACAGCCTATTTTGCATTCTTCCACAGTATAATCTCATATGGCATTTTACTCTGGGGAAGCAGCAGTCATATTTCTACTATCCTAATATTACAAAAAAAAAAAAAAAAAAAAAAAAAATTCGTACCATCTCAAATTCAGATAAATTTGCACATTGTAAACCTCTATTTATAAAATTAAGAATTATGACTGTGATAAATGTATATATTTATAATACTCTCATCTATGTAAAAAGTAACTTAACCGACCAGCTATTCAGGCAGGATATTCATAATTATAATACTAGGTTTAATTATAAACTCAATATACTATATCATAGATTAACTAAAACCTCTAACAGCTTTGAAGTATTGGGCATTAAACTATATAATCAATTACCTTTAGAATTAACTGAATTATCAGGTAATACATTTAAATGAAAATTATATGAATGGTTAGTTTCCAAACCTTATTATTCAATACAGGAATACTTTAACAGGTGTACTTAAACTTTGGCTTATGTCATGAAGTATTCTTATTTCCTCATTTTATTTTAAGTCTCTATATTTGTATATCTAATGTAAGTATTTTATTGATTTTTTATCTTCACTGTATTATAACTGTATTAATTTGTACTCTATTTTTGGCTTTGTCTATTGCTGTAATAAGCTTAATGACAATAAATCATTATTCATCAATGAAAATAATTTTTTACAAATCTGTTAACGTTTTTCATACTTCCGCAGATATTTCATGTTTCGTTTCTCTTCCATATCTAATAAGATTTTATGAGTCGAATCGAACTGCGCGTTACATTTCTGCCGCTTTATAAGCTAGAAATTTCCTTGGAATTTAGTAAAGCCATTCTTCCTCGGAGAGTAACTTATTTGCAGTCAAAATACCATGAAACCGACTTCATTTGTAGAATTCGCGGATTGATGCACATCGTTTTCCAACGAATGAAACTGCGAGGTCTTCTCCGCATCTTCGGGTACATTAAAACAGTTTCTCTCCTGCTATTACTTCTTCTTATTATTGAATATCTAATTCCCGCTGTAGAAAAGTTATGAGCCAATTAAACAGAAACGGCACGACGGCTTCAAGCGCAACTAAGTCTGGGCTGGATTACCAACTTGGTAATAGTACCTCTAGACTTTGTTGCCGCTATGTTGGAAGCATTAAATTTAGATCTAACGTCTTTTATCTTCGCATCCTCAACCTGCTTCAACTTCCTAGTGTTTTGTGTGGAACAAAGTTCTAATCCCCGTGTCCGAGGAAGTATTGAGTTCCTCAGCTTCCAGTCTTATCCTAAGTGCTTTCTTTACAAAAAAGCAAACGGCTAGTATAAATGGCGGCGTGAAATACAAAACAAAACATACATTTGGTAATATATTATTGGTTAAATTTCAGGAAAAGTATGAAATGGAAATAAAATTTGCCTTATGAGCAGATCTTAGTGCAGAGAAAAAGAAATGAAGTTTATTGTTTCCGCTAAATCTATGTACAGTGCGATCCAAGTAAACCTGAACCATTTCAATAAGCCATAACTTTTGAACCAATCATAGGACACACATACAACTTTGAAAGAATATAATACATAATTGGGAGATTACATTACAGTATTTATATCTCAAAAAAAAAAATTTTGGAAGTGTCCTCCATATTGTCTAAAGTTTTACGGAGAGTATCCCTGCCAATGTTACTTATTTCAGTTCGAATGGATTCCTTGAGAACATCAATTGTTCGTAGCCTATTCATGTACGCTCTATTTTTAGATACCTCCACAAGAAAACCACCGGTGAGGTTAGGACAGGGGATCTGGGGAGGGGGCGGCTACAGTCATTTTGAGATTTTTTTTTTTAATTTACGTCCTCCAAAGTTGAGTCATATCAAACAATGAATGAAATGGATGAAGTGTTGCTCAAATGAGTCCGGGGTCCATGGAGCTTAGAGTTACCCGACATTCGTCTATCAGGATAAGGGAAATTCCCGGAAAAAGCTTACCCAGGTAACTCAGCCCAACCGAAATTCTACCTCGGGACCTCTTGAACACGAGACAGATACGCTACCATCTACGCTACCGAGGAGGTCCATTTGAGATTATTCGACTATCAAAGAAAATTGTTACAAGTTCCACGGTGTCATTAGACGTATGGCACGCTGCTCCATCTTGCAGGAAATAACCTTCTCTCAATTCGATATCATCCAGCCGCTCCACAAATGTCTTGAAGATACCCGTATAAACTTCAGGGTCTACATTTTACTGGGTCTTCGTGTTGGACCGCATCTTTGTTGTTCTTCTGGTCGACGTTTCGTCCCAACTATGTGGGGTTTCTTCAGGACTTCTTCCTTGACAGCTCCGTAGCAACTGTGCTCCGTAGCAAACAGTTGCCACGGAGCTGTCGGGGAAGAAGTCCTGAAGAAGCCCCACATAGTTGGGACGAAATGTCGACCAGAGGAACAACAAAGACGCGGTCCTACCCGCAAGACCCGGTTACAATGGACAGTGGCCGCCGAAGCCTACGCACTGAGTTCAGGATCTACAGACGTATCAAAGAAAGTGGGAACAACGATCCTGGAAGCTGATACCATGCACCATACTCCAACCTTTTCATCATGCAGTGGGGTTTCGTGGATCATTTGCAAGTTTACAGCAGCACAATATCTGTTTATGTAGCCTGACAGATAAAACGATGCCTCATCTGTCAACCACGTTATGGAGAGAATGTCTGGACGTGGAATGAGAGTACCCTGAAGCCATCGAAAGTAACTGATTCGTTTATCATAATCTGCTTCTTTCAGTTGTTACACCATATGCACTCTGTAAGGTGGAAGCTCTTTGACATGTTCTGTATGAATACCCTGATTCCTGACACAATCGACACAACGATTTGTTTGGAGAATTCAATAGCCTTCTGCGAACATCTGTAACAGATGACGGTCTGTTTTCCACTCTCACTAACGAGTATACTAGTTGCCTCCAGCTTTCTTACGAGCGATAAAATTGTTGTCTTTCTCGGAACATCACGTACATTCAATTCTCTTTGAAATTTTCGTTGTGTTGTTACCAAGGAATTTGTCTTCCAATATGTTTTCAAAATGTAAACACGCTCTCGTAGTGAGTACTGAATGTTGCTGTATTGACTACACATTTAAGACTGTCAACTGTCATCAATTGCCAGTGTTGTCAATTCTCCCAGAGCCAGTGAGATCGTTAAAACAAATGTCTACATTCTACGAGTTATCAAAGGTAAATTATAGCCTCTTGAAATGGTTCAGGTTTATATGGATCGCCCTGTATGCTTCCAAGAATACTGTGACTTTGTGGGTTTGTACAATTAATAATCCAGGTTTCAAACACCAAACATTGCACTTTATTTCCGCAGTAACACACTTTGTCATCTTTTACAATCCAGAATTACGTTACATACACATACAACTTGTAAGGTCATCGAAAACAATCACAGCTGTTTACGCGCACGCGAGTTAAATTAACAACTGACTCACTGTGGCGGGCGGACTGCCTTTTTTATAGTTTACTCACTATCCGGAATGTTCTCGAACAATGAAAACGGCTGGAACAAAGGCGAACCCTCGAGAAATCCGTGTTTTCCGCCCACATTTTCGGTGAGATTTTATCTACACACTGCACTGTCCGTCTCTTTGAATGCTCGGCCGCGTTACCTCTTAGCAATAATGTGCTCGCAACAATACTTACTAAAATAGTAAAACAATACGAAAGTCAAAGGAAAAGTATGTAGAGGCTTATAAAATTTTCCAAATTTGTGCTTTGAGGAAGACCTTAACAGATATATCGCCCGCCTCGGTAGCGTGGTGGTAGCGTGTCTGCCTTACGCCCAAGAGGTCCCGAGTTGGAATCTCGGTCAGGATGAGTTACCTGCATAAGGTTTTTTCCGGGGTTTTCCCTTATCCTGAAATTCGAAAGTCGGGTAACTCTAAGCCCCATGTACCCTGGCCTCATTTAAGCATCATTTGACCCATTCCATTCATCGTCCGATATGACTTAACGTTGGAAGACGTAAATTAAAAACAAATTAACAGATATACTGGTGAGACAGTTGAGTCCAGAGGTTCTATCCCCATTAGCCTTGCACCCGTAGGAACAAGACCCGGGCCTCTTTCAACCAGGGAGTTATCCGAGCTGTCCCAAAGGGCGCTCGGCATCCTCCGTGGGGCTTTCCGTAGGGCAAGACCTAGTTACCTAACAAGCCCCCCCATCTGGTCCTAGGGACACAAGACGGGATGGAAGTGGATACGCCACTTACGCGCGCCAACACTCAAGGTGAAGACTACCGATATGACCTCGGTGGGGCCGCCTGGTGATCTAGCACACCTTCTACTAGCTTTGCAGGCTAGTACCCGGATACTTAATGGCTTCCCTCAACCCCGTCCGAAGACGTACCCGATTCCCACGGGTATCGGGAACACACTGCCACCTCGAACCCATCCCAATCCGAACAACTCCCGAAGGAGGGGCTCGAATGCTCGGCCCGAGGTTCCTCTAGTAACGTCAGAGGTACCACGAGTGCTAAGGGTCCGCAGCGCCCGCACTTTGGCAGCTGAAGGGGACGGATCCCCTCCCCTACGGGAATACTGGTGAGACAGATCTATTTGCATATTTTCATGAGAAAAGTAAAATTACTCCGACTGTTCTAAAATTTCCATTCGTCAAAGACAGGATTCTCTATGCGAACCTGGTGTCATTTGTCTAGAAATCCATTCACAGAGATTGATAGAACTTGAAAATCTGTTCCGTGAAGTGACTGATATAGATGCAAATAATACAGATGTAACTTCAGTAATCAGAAGACTTTATATTTTTAAAAAATGTGTTTGAAAACCTATTTCCAAATTGCATGTCTTAAAAAGGCACTGAAGGAATGTGAGGATTAGGTATTTGCTTTTCTCGGAATAACACTTTCAGATTTTCTGTCCTCTTTTTCATATATTAATGCTAATTCAAAGGCTGACAGACCACAATGTAAATGCTTTCCATTTCTACTTTTATAAGAGTTATTTAATCTGCTGACGTTTATATTGCTTCATTGTGATATAATGATACCTTTAAAGTGTAACATCCGACACTTGGCTGATCCTCTTCTACATTAGTGTCTTTTTTCAGTAAATGGAACGAATTATGAAGATTATAATTACTTTACATATCAACAACAAAATAACGTTTCCAATGTAAATGTGTAATTAGAGGCTGACGTGCTATTAAATATTAGCTGGTTAGTCACTTAACTTGTTTTTGTCTTTATTAATACTCATAAAATTTTAAATGTGTCCTTAGTAAACCTGAATTAGAATATCAAAATTATTATTAAGGATCCCATAACGGATTTAAAATCTTAGTTTACAGACAATTATCACTGGGCAATACTGAATATGTTTCAGGTTTAAAAATAGTGAATTTATATGTATTTTCATATACTGAATTAAAAAAATCACCATAAAATGATAGATTAGCTCTTGTTTTGAAGATAAAGAGACATTTCGTTTTTTTAGAATTAAGATTTTAAATTAGGGGGAATTATTTTTGGAATTTGCCACATCTGTCAAATAAAAAAAAACACAATCAGAGAAAGTTTGGAACTTAAGTGATGCAAAAGTTAAGGACGGCATTTTTGTCGGCCCACAAATAAGAGAACTTGTAAAGGATCCTGCATTTGACCAAATTTTGGAGGGAAAAGCAAAGGAAGCTTGGGAAGCCTTCCAGATTGTTGTTCATGGATTTTTAGGCAACAAAAGGGATGGAAACTACAAACATTTGGTGACAGTGCTCCTGCAAAAATACCGTAACCCTGGATGCAACATTGCCGCACCGTGGCTCAGTGGTTAGACCGCTTGGCTCTAACCAAGGCGGACCGGGTTGGATCCCAGGCGACCGCAAAGTGAGATTTGTGGTGGTCACCATGGCGCTGGGGCGGGCTTTCTCCGGGACCTCCGGTTTCCCCCGCCATCTCATTCCACCGTTGCTCCATCTTCATCTCATGTATCATCAGTGTCACCGCCTGCAGTGCCGTATGTAGTAAAAGCGGGCGTTAAACACTGCACATTTCATTATATAGGATACAACATGTCTCTTAAGATCCATTTTCCCCAATCCCACCTAGACTTTTTCCCTCCTAGTTGTGGAGCTGTTAGTGATGAACATGGGGAGAGATTTCATCAGGACATTTCTGTTATGGGACAAAGATATCAGGACCGTTGAAATGAAGTAATGCTTGCGGATTACTGTTGGTCTTTGTATAGGGATTCTGCGGAACTCCATCACAAGAGGCTAGCTAAAAGACGACGAAGTCAATAGGCCACCACATGATTCTCTTCGGACACGACTATCTGCGAAGTATTTCTCCAGTAATTTAGAACTCTTACCATGTAATTACCAGTTAAAAATCAAATGCACTTTCATTGTTGTTAGCATGTACGTAATTAAAATGTATATTTTTCTCTCAATCCGTTAATATGTAATACTTCCACCTTGTGTATATCAGAGAAACTAGAGCTAATAAAAGTTTTATTGTCATATTTGTTTTCCTCAACCCAAAATTGGTCAATTCATAAATCAGCTTCTCTTAAGCATATCAGAATTTTGAAACATATAACTGCTGCTACCATAAGAAAAGAAGGAAAGAAAAAAGAAGGAAGGAAAGAAAGAAGGAAGGAAAGAAAGAAACAAAGAAGGAAGAAGAGAAAGAAAGAAGGAAAGATAGAGAGAGAAAGAAAGAAAGAAAGAAAGAAAGAAAGAGAAATAAAGTAAGGGAGAAAGAGAGAAAAAAGAGAAAGAGAAAGAAGAAAGGAAAGAAAGGAGGAGGAAAAGGAGAAAAGGAGAGAAGGAAAGAAGAAAGAAGAAAGAAGGAAAGAAAGAAAGACACAGAAAGAAGGAAGGAAGGAAAGATACAGTGAAAGAAAGAAAGAGAGAAGGAGGGAAGGACAGAAGGAGGGAAGGAGATTAGGTGGGGAGGAAGGAAGAAAGGAAGAAAGGAAGAAAGAAAGGAAGGAAAGAAAGGAGAGAAAGTAGCGATAGATACGAGCGAAAGGGGAGAAAGGAGAAAGGGGAGAAAGGTAGGTAGGAAGGGAGGAAGGGAGGAAGAGAAGGAGGGAAAGAGGGAAGGAAGGAAGGAAGAAAGGAAGGAGGAAAAACGAAATGGAGGGAGGGAGAGGGAGGGAGAAAGAGGGTGGGGGCGAGAGCGGGGGAGAGAGTGGATGGAGTGGATGAGGGGGAGAGAGGGGAGGGGCAGATTGAGGAGGGGGAGGGGAAAGGGGGAGAAGGGGATATAGAGAGAAGGGGAGAGAGCTGAAACAGATGAGAGGGAGAAACAAGGAAGGGAGGAAGGAAGGAAAGAAAGAAGGAAGAAGAATAGAAAGAAAGAATCAAGAAGGAAATAAATAAAGAAGGAATGACACACAGAAAGAAGGAAAGAAGGTATGACACAGAAAGAAGGAAAGAAGGACAGAAAGAATGACACACAGAAAGAAGGAAAAAAGGAATGACACAGAAAGAAGGAAAGAAGGAAAGAGAAGGAAAGAGCGTGAGAAAGAGAGAGAATGGGAGGAAGAAAGCGTGAAGGAAAGAGAGAACGAGATAAGGAAAGACAAAGAGAGAAAGAGATAAGGAAAGAGAAAGTAAGAGAGAGAGAGAGAGAGAGAGAGAGAGAGAGAGAGAGAGAGAGAGAGAGAGAGAGAGAGAGAGAGAGAGAGAGAGAGAGAGAGAGAGAGAGAGAGAGAGAGAGAGAGAGAGAGACAGAGAAAAGGTAGAGATTCAGTTTGTTAGGAAATGGTATCGTTTTTAAAGCAACAGAGAACGATAGGCTTTTGGCGAGAAGTTTGTTTAGTAAAAGCATAAAGGTACAGGACATCCATTAGTATAAGGTAACCGTACACGTATGACCCAGCCTGCCGGATGACGATATGACCTTTTCACTTATTCCTCCAAATGGATATGTGATGAGAGGGCATTACTCGATCTCACTCTTTTCCCTTTGGCACTGCTATTTGTCAGTGTATGAGAAAATACAAGGACTTTTATTAAAAAGCGAAAGTTCCATACTCTTCTCCCACCAGGCTAAGCTCCACTCCATTGGAAAGTCCAATGTGATGCATGTATTTTGATACAGGGGAATACTTGAACTTAAATAAAATGAAGATCTACAGGAACACACACAATTGTTAGAAGGCAGTAAGGAAGTGACTACTGTATTTGATATAATCCTTGAATGTATGTACGCTGAATGATATTCCAGTCCATACTCTGAGGGTTCTATTCACTTTACTTTCAATAAATTTAAGTTAATCTGCAAAAAAGTATTATAGAGCTATTTTGCCAAACGTTAGCATTAATTACATATACTTTTTTCTATGTTTTGTGACTTCTTTAATTAAGGTATTGATTAGATAAGTAATTAGCAAATATATTTATTTGCCACAGCATTGCAATTGTTACAGTTATACGTATATTTCACAAACATGTGGTTAACTACCCTGGAAGAAGTGTTTAATTTAAAAATATTTTACTCATGAATATAACAGTTGCTGTTTACAAAAAATTCAGCTGTATGTTTTTGCAAAATTTCAAGTAGTCTCAAAATGCTTTTAGTTCTGTACTTCCAAAATGCACATTGACGAAGTTAAATGTGTAAAAGATGATAACACGTCCCAACAATACTTTGAAGCCTGCTACATTTACATTCCATGTACCTACAACTGATCTTTATCTTTATAGTGTTGTAGTAACAGAATTTAATTGCAGAGATTTTACTGTCCCTTTTATGTCTGGCTTTCCTTTTATGTCCCCTTTAAAATTTACCAAAGCTGTTGAAATTTGCGTCTAAAGCTTGACTATAAAAAACGCAATTTGATTCTTAAATTTGAAAGTACGAGTGATATGAATGTCACAAAACCAAGAAACCTTCTGAATACGTTATTCTACGAACAGAATTAGATTATCGTCACAAAATCCTAATTATAACGTAGTATTTGTAACATAAATTAGATATGCTTTTGAATGCGTACTTCTGCGCAAACTTTGCATCCAATATATTCTAATATTCTCTTTAATGTAGTGAAAAGTGTAACTTGAATATTTTTTAAAGAAGACATTATCAAGTTATTAAAAGTGAGATATTTCTTGTATAGAAAATGAGTAGTTGTCAAACATTTTTAGGATTACTCACTCAGATGAGATGTTCTTCATATCTCCAGAAGCGCTTTTCGATCAGGTTTTGACCATCTTCAGTGTGTGTTGACCAGCTACTGAGGTGGAGAAGAGCCGAACCTTCCAAGAAACTTCTGCTCCTGTGATTGTCATTTGGTTATCTTCTGATTTGTACTGCCAACTTCTGGGACTGGAACACTATGGCTGGACACAGGTGGCTGATGGTCATCTGTGGTGTTGACTGGTTGTAACTGTTTTTCCTCTGGATGTGGGTTAATTGAACTGTCGACCTGTGGTGGCGGATGAAATTCCATTTTTTCTTCTTTTTCCCCCTCGTTCTCTGGACCAATATTTAAGTTACTGGTTGTTTGTGAGGGATGTGCTTCCTCACATTTTTACTGAATGTACCAATATTTATATTTTACCAGAAGCAAACATATAGTAGAAATAGAGCTACGTTAAGGAACCTTTAAAATGTGCTTACACAAATAATTTTGTAATATTTCGAGTTATTCCGAAAATACGTCTTATAAAAATTGAACTGCAAATGTTTCCAATACAAAAGATATACATGATGTTCAAGGACTTTTATGACATATGACTAGGGAGTTACTTGACTGAAGTAGATCACGGAGGTGCACAAAGGTCAACTGAAGCTCAAAAGGCATTCTTGGGTCACAAGCGACCGCGCCGTGGCTCAGTGGTTAGACTGCTTCACTCTCATCAAGGCGGCCTGGGTTCAAAGTGAGATTTCTGGTGGACAACACGGCGTTGGGGCGGGTTTCTCTCCGAGACCTCCGGTTTCCCTCGCCATCTCATTCCAACGGTGCTCCATCTTCATCTCATGTATCATCAGTGTCACCGCCTGCGGAGGGGATTCGTCCCTTTCAGCTGCTAAGGTGCGGGCACTGCGGACCCTTAGCACTCTTGGTACATCTGACGTTACTAGAGGAACCTCGGGCCGAACATTCCAGCCCCTCCCTCTGGGAGCTGTTTGAATTGGGTTGGTCTCGAGAGGGCAGTGTGTTCCCGCCACCCACGGGAAATTGGGTACCTCCGGCCAGGATCCGACCGCCCGGATGGGATAGAGGGTTGCCTCATAAGTCCCGGATACTAGCCTGCAGAGCTAGTAGCTGATGTGCTAGATCACCGGTGGCCCTACCAAGGTTATTTAGTAGCCGGTTCATCAAGGACCGGCGCGTAAGTGTCGTATCCACTTCCGTCCTGTCTGCCTACGGTAAAAACCCGAGAGGTCCGGGTTCTGGTCCTACGCTCCAGGACTAATGGGAGTAGATCCTCGCAGTTAATGTCACCGCCTGCGGTGTCATATGTAGTAAAAGCGGGCGTTAATCACTACACACATACACATTGGGTCAAAAGTAAAATACGAAAAGTAAAATTGGGAATATTAGGACATTTATGATAACATTTGGAAGGTCCTGTATCTTCCTAGAATATTTACACAATGCTGCATTTAGTAAAAGTTGACACCGAAATTAAGGGATGCAGTGAACAAAGAATCGTAATGGATTTCAAAATAATGTATATTTGTGTGGAGCGCATGTAGGTGCAGTTGGGCTGAATAGCAACGGAGTTGGTTGAGTTGTTTAACAAAAGGCACAGGAGAAAAAGGTTTTTTTAGTAAGAAGCCTGAATGGATAACACTTGACTTTGTAAAGGTATTCATAATGGCATGCCAAAATAGTCACAAATGGAATGTTTGGTTGAATAAGGGGCTTCAAGAAAGTGAAAGTCAAACACACCTATGGGCAGCTGTGACCAGTAGGGACTTTCAGTTCGTGGCTGGCAAGCCATTAAGAAAGTCCTCTTGTTCTATCTTGGGCCAGGCAGACCAGAAGTGATGAGAGAAGATATTTGTCGGTTCATATGTTTTTTTTTTTTAAATTTACTGTTACAAAAACAAGGAGCTTCGCTTCCTGCGAGGAAGCGGGGTTTGGTGAGGGAAATTGTGGGTTGGTTTATTCAGATCCCGTGTTAAGCACTCTGGTGATTATCGTTAATTTCTAGCAGCATGGATCAAGCTGCCTGGCGTAAGTGTATAAGGTCAGGATGGCCGACATGGCTTGCACCCTGGAAGCCAAACTGGGGAGTCAGGGTGGATTTTGTTGAGGTGTGCTTGGTGCTATAATTTCAGTCGGCAAAGATGGTTCAAATATGGGTTAACTCTTAGGTTGATTGCTCTGATTTGTTCGCCGATGGTATGTTTGCGGTCGTAAGAGTCGTGGTGGGCTTGCAGTGTTCGAGCGATCCTGAGCAGGTTGAGCTTGTTTTTGTCTAGTCCGTTGGCTAAGGTCTGAAGTGTAGATGGGATGTCCATTGTAGCAGATTGGTGTGTTTGCTTGATGAGTGGCTCGAGGTTATGGTCGTTGTCTTCAGTTTGTGAAAGTTTGTTGATGAGATGCTCCATTTGATCCAGGCTGGCTGAGAATTGTGCGAGTTCCAATGTGAAGAAGGTCAGAAAGGTGTGGAAGCTTTTTGCTGTAGCCTCTATCATGGTCTCCTCGAGCTGTGTGATTATCTCTGCGGTGTCAGGTACTGTGTCCGTGGAGGTCGTCTGGATGGTCGTGGCGGCGGAGGCGAGCTGCGTCTCCAGTGCAGCTAGGCGGTTGTTCGTGTTGTGAAGATCGTTTTGGATCTTGGTTGAAGCAGTCCTGAGTTCCTCGCAGAAGGCTGGCGCAGGTGGTGAGGAATGGCGCGAGACAGGAGCTGCTGGTGTGGTGGTTCTGCGCCTGTTGTTCGGGTTGAGTGGGCACTGTGCCTGACCTGTATAGTGGCCAAGGCCATCGCAGGTGGCACAATAGCTTCGGCGGCGGCGAAGGTCATGGCGCGTGCTTTCGAATGTCAGTGCTGAGGCACCGCAATAGTGGCACCGAGGTGGAGCGTTGCACGTTGTGGCGTCATGTCTGTAGCCACAGCAGCATCGACATGTATGGTGACGTAACGCTCTGCTAGCCTCGATTCTGAGACACTGCCCTAACAAGGGCAGGCCCGTCCTCAAGGCAGCCTCGTAGTCGGCTATGTCGGCGAGCTGCAGCCGGACAAGTTTAGAAGGCCCATGGCATGTGTTGATTCTAGTGGCCTTCAGAGTAGAGGGCCAGAGCTGTTGAGCGGCGGCGAGTATGTAGCGAATCGACAGATCTCGTGGGACCCCGTGGATAACTGCCGAGTGCGGTGCGGCGTGTTCCGGTGTGTAGACGGCGTAGGGCTCCTTTTTTGGGAGCAGCGTAGGACCTGCGGCTGGAGAAGAACAGAGGGCTTCCGCGTAGGTTAGTGTGCTTGAGGTGGCTGCGATGCGGGGAGGCTGGCTGGCTGGTGTAGCTGCGGAGTGTGCTGGAGTTGCTTCCTGCTGCATTAACGTGGAGTCTGCTAATGCGGGCCGAGAGCGTCCAGCAGCCAGGCGTGTGAGCGGTGGACTCGGCGGGCGGGCGGTGACTGGAGCCGATTCAGCGTTGGCCCAGAACTTTCCCCTGGGCTCGGCGGCCGGCGAACGAATTAATTTTTATCGAGTAGTAAACATTTCATAAACAGTAACTCTAAACAGTGATATTGGTAACCCTTGGTCGGCAACTTCGAGTTCAATGTAATGATGAAAGAAGCAGTCATTAAATCAGTTTGAAACGGGCATTGCAGTATCATTAAAGCTATCCTTCTCACACATATCCACTCATACCCTAGGACAAACCTCATTGCTTTATCCTGAGCTAAACACCATTTGCTTCAAACCGTCGCCCCAAGTGGAACTATTTGCTCGCCAATATATGGTAACTTTTGCTTGCCAATATTAATTGCTTCTAGTGGATAACACTTGACTCTGTTTGAAAAGGTATTGTTCGGACCCTTAATAATGGCATTACCGAGACTAATAATAACAATGGACAAAACAGTCACAAAAGAAATTTTGGTGTGAATAAAGACAGGCTTGGAGAGGTGAAAGTCGAACGCAGCTGCAATGAGGGATAACAGGTTCTGTCTTGGGTGAAGGCAGTAAATAACGAATTAAGTGTTATCACGTAATATGCATTTGACATACGGTAACTCTAAACAGTGATATATTGGTAACCGTTGGTCAGCAACTTCGCGAGCTATGTAATGATAACAAGTTTTAAACTTGCATTCCGGTGTCATGAGAACCATCCTTACTCATACATATCCACCCATACCCTTTGACGGAACTCTTGCTCCACCCTGAGGATAGGCCACACTGCTTCAAAATTTACAACGTAAGAATAAGGCACATCAAACTGGCGTATTGGTAACCCTTGGTCGGCAACGGGCACAAAGGTCTTGTCAATAAAATAGATTCCAACAATATAAAATGAAGTTAAAATTATCTATTCGATTTAGCACTACATATATTTTGTTGGAATGTCTACCCCAAAATTGTTTAAGGGAATTCGATTATGTAATGATTTTGTTTAGCACAAATGACAATTCCCAAGAAATAGAAATTAAAAGTATGCAGTTATTATTGCGTAGATTGTGTAAACCAGTAGACTTTATGTGAGCCGCCACTTTAAAATTTGGGTTGAATATGAATCAATAGTAATAATTGAAGAAGATGTGTTAACTAGAATCAATGTATGTTTATCGGGAAATAGAAAACATAATATAGGGATTTACTTGAAGTTTGTACATTTAACACACAGAGAAGTCTAATCTAAAAGTTTTATACTAATTACCACCAGAAAAATAGAGAAGTAATTCAATTTTGTTCTTCATTTACAAGTGTCTTCAATTAGCATACCCTACATAAGTTATTTTATAGTCCAGGGATCTTAAGTTGTTGAAGATCGTATTTATTATGACTGCAGGGTTATGTAGATTCAGAAATTTGGTCTGCAGAAATTTGAACAGCCTTTGCTGCAATAAAATCATGTGAAATTGACTATCAGCTGTCTTCGAGGCTGACTGGGTGTTTTGCTGCAGGAAAACAAATGAAAGCGGTGCACTTCAATCATCAACTGTGACAATAACCAACAAACAATTGCCGCTCTACACATTGCGGGTATTTATGTCTTCCAGCCATTGTTTATAGAAAGCCGCAGACCATTCGAGAACGTTAGTGGCAGCAACAATGGGCAGAACATTCTGGAGCCTCTCTGTTTTTTTCTCTCCTGTCAAGCGCCCGGCTCCGGCCTGTAACAGCAGCACAACATTATGTGCCGCACTGTACAACTGTGAAAACTTTTTGTTGGAATTTGTTGGCTACAATCAGCATGCATTTCTTTAATTTAAGTCTCCCAAATTTAAGTCACATTGGATAAAACATGATGCTCAAAGGAGCCCAGGGTGCACAGAACTTAGAGTTACCGAACATTCGTGTTTCAAGATTAGGGAAAACTCTGGAATAACCACTATCCACGTAACCCAGCCTGTCAGAGATTCGAACTTGGGACGTCTTGAAGGCCAGGCAGATACGCTACCATCTACGCTACAGAGGCGGGTAGACTACATTTATATGGGGCATTTGGCTGCTTTATGAAACTATTTTCATTTGCTTTATTTCAACCCCTGCCTCTTCTAGTGTGGTACTTTACTAAACGAACGATATTAAAATTTGTCGCTGATAAGGATAAGAAGGAATACACTCTGATAAAAGAAATAAAGAAGAAACAATGTACACCCCTGAAATAACTACATACACATACACACAAACCCATCTACCCTAATATGAATATATCCGTCTTCGTTAGTCTCTTGTGCTCTCATATGTAACAGACACGCCCTTCAACTCTGGCTGGAGAAGGATGGTAGTCAGACTTTCTCCTTGTCAGTGGATATACACAGTCCAAAACACCTGTCGCTCTCACTCAAACCATACAGACATGCTTTCCCTGTTGGTAAAACCTGTGAAAATGGACTGTCAAATTACAACAGTTTGGCAACACTTGAACTCTTCCGCATCTCTGTCGATTGTACTCGTAACCTGCAGATAGACAAAAACTGAATTATTAACTATGTTTTCAATCCATCTGATACAACGCATATTCTGTACTAAACTCTCGAGAAGCTATTCCCAAACTGACATGTACGTTAAAATAAGATCTGAAACTTTCCTGACGACAAATACCCTATCTTCTGGGGCAGCCAGTCAAGTGAAAAGATGATTAGATATCAACGTTTAGGGAGTGTGCATCTCTCTCATCATCAGGATATTTATAAAATGTTATAACCACAAATGAAATACTGGATGTAACACAACTATAAACAAAGACAAAACGCAACCAAAATTCGCATTACTGAACAAAAGACTGTTTTCAGTAAATTAAATGCCAGGTCAGGAGATGGCGTGAGTATAGAAAATTGCGTCAAGGAAACGTAACTACTTAACTTGATTTTTAAGCGGTATTGATCTTTGCTTCTTAATTCGACGGATATCCATTTTAAGGCCGAAGAGGAGCTTAACTGAAATCCGGCATCACGACTAAGCGTGTTCCCTTTAGAGGAAATCGCCAAAGCCTCCTTAATTCTCCGCGTTCCCTGTGCAATACGATCTCGTATTACAATCCCTCGGTGAGGCGACTTACCTTCCTCGGGATAGAGAAATGAAGATCCCTTCGGCTTCCCCGTTACTGAGATGAACTAGTCTGGATAAATTGCCGGTAGCTTCGTCGATGACCGATGAGATCTTTAATTCAGGGCTGTGGTACCGCGCCAGCAACGGAATGGTGAATGGTAGCAACCAAAAATTGATCATAAAACACTGCTTCACTTTTTTTATAAGATTTTATTATCTCCCTGTATCTTTACACAGTCGATGCTTTGTAACAACGTTTGCTAACATATTTCATGTTAGTAATGGCGTAGCATACGCAGCAGCGTGTACAGAACGTCCATTACACGTCCAGCCAGATCAAGAGAACTTTCAGGAATGAAAGTGAAAAAACTAAATTCAAATTTTTACTGAAATCTGATTGGTTAATTCTGTCATGTCTTGTTACTAAGGGACCAATACTTAAATTTTATTGGCTTGACGTCAGATTTTGAATTTGTATGCGGTCTAATACGTCACAAACAAAGCCATCTTGATTTAACCTCTTTCATCAAATTCAGAGTGCCAGGTTTGTATTACATTTCCATATATGGGAATTTTAATAAATTTCTCGAATTATATGGAAAATCCGGGACACCGTATATAGGACAAACCGGAGGGACCATCGCTACTAGAATAATCGAACATGAACGGAGCATTCGTTTAATGCAACCTGAGAAGTCTGGACTGGCAGAGCATTGTTTTGATAACGACCATAGAGCCAATTTTCGGGAGACGACCATCTTGGAAAAATGCAACAGTTACTGGAAGAGGAGAATTAAGGAGACTTTGGCCACTTCCTCTGAAAGGAGGACCCTTAATCGCGATACTGTATTTCAGTTCAGGTCCTCTTGGAAACCGACCTTCAAATGCAAATTCGTCGAATTAAGAATCAAAGATCAATACATCTTGATAATCAAGTTAAGTAGTTACGTTCCTTTGACACAATTTTCTATAATCACGCCATCTCCTGACCTGGCATTTAATTTACTGAAAACAGTCTTTTGTTCAGTAATACAAATTGTGATAGTGTTTTGTCTTTGTTTGTAGTTGTGTTATATCTAGTACTTCATTTGTATTTTAACATTTTATAAATATCCTGATGTTGGGAGAGATGCACACTTCCTAAACGTTAATATCTAATCATTTCTTCATTTGGTTGGCTGCCTGAGAAGAAAGTGAGTGAAATATACGTTATTGGCTTGTTTGCTCCTTCACACTACCTAGAAATAGACGGTTCAATCACACTTGAATATTTCCTTACCATATGAAACACGTAACTTCTGCTTTACGTGTTCACGTCTTGTTAACACGCGTATGTGCATATGGCATGGATGTTTAGATCTATTCCTGGCCTTGGGATTGACTCCTTCTGTCTGGTTTTATTTCCTAAATTAAGCAATTCAATTCATTAAGGTAAGGGTACCTTATTTCGAATACGTGCCAACTTTGCATACGACATGTTGTTTCATGACGATGATGATTTTATTGATCGTGTTGTCTTCAGTGATGAATCGACCTTTCACCTTAGTGGACATGCTAACACTCAATATACGCATCTGGGGCGGAGAAAATCCTCACTAGATGGAGATTCCCCTAAATTGAATTACTTCTTGTGCCGTATCCCGGCGAAAACTTTATGGGTCCTTCTTTTTGGTGAACCTACTGTAACTGGCACTTCTTACCTTGATACACTAAAACAATGGCTCTTCCCTCAGTTGGAAGAAAATGAGACAGAGAACTTCATTTTCCAGCAAGATGGCATAACAAAGTACGCAATTGGTTGAGCGTCACTGTACCCGAGCTGCAAGGGCCCCAATGACAGGGCGTGCTATGGATGGCCTCCACGTTCTCCTCACCAAGGCGGCCTGGGTTCGATCCCAGGCGACCGCAAAGTGAGATTTGTGATGAACAACACGGTGTTGGGGCGGGTTTTCTCCGGGACCTCCGGTTTCCCCCGTCATCTCATTCCACCAGTGCTCCATCTTCATCTCATGTGTCATCAGTGTCATTGCCTGCGGTGCCATATGTAGTAAAAGCGGGTGTTAAACACTACACACATTTCACGTTCTCCTGATCTAACGCCATGCGACTTTGAGGTTTCATCAAGGATCGTGTGTAGGTGTCTCCGCTACCAGCTGACCTCCCTGAATTAAGAAACCGGATTGAAGCAGCTGTTGCTACAATTACTGAATACACACTTACCAACGTTTGGGAAGAACTCGGCTATAGACTTGATGTGTGCCGTGTGACAAAAGTAGTCACATTGAACATTTATAAAGTTCTTGGTAAAACGGTTTGAGTAGCTTTCTCTGCTGACCCATCATTTATAACTGTAAGTTGAATGCAGTAAATATTATACTGAGTTAAAACCCGATATTCATTTACGACGGCTGTTAAATAAAGAATGATCATAATTTTTTACGGTCATAATTTTTCGCACTAAAATTCAATCTTATATTATGTAAACTTAATGTGAAACAAACACGCCGTAGTAGTTACATTGTTGGTACTCCTGGTTCCCGCCTGTGAGAACCCGGCAAGTTTAGACATGTTCAGTATCGCCTACCACTGCAATGGAGGGAACACGCGAGGAACAATATGTGGCTTTAGAATTCTGCTGTCGTCTCAAAAATTCTTCAGCTGAGCCCTATGCAATGCTACAGAAGGCCTATGGAGATTCTGTTCCTCCCTACAGCACAGCCCGAAGGTGGTTTAAAATGTTTAAAGAAGGGAGAAATCAATTTTAAAGGAAGGTGGACCCGGTGCTCCAGTTACTGCTCTTACGGAAGAAAACATCAACACTGCTGCTGCCATTGTGAGAGAGGATCGATAAGATCACTTTCTGAAATACTGAATATTTCTTGGGTGACCCCCGCACGTTGTTGACATAAACATTACACATGGGACGTGTTTGTGCATGATGGGTTCCAACACAGTTGATTCCCGAACAAAAGGACATTCGTATGCATTTCTGTATGCAGTTAAAGTTGATGTTAGAGGAAGATACGGAGTTTCTTTCAAACGTAATCACAGCTGATGAAACTTGGCTACATCATTTTGATCCTGAGAGCAAACAGCAAAGCTCAGTGTGGAAATCTCCTTCATAACCAACCTCCAAAAAGCAAAAGTGGTTGCTTCTGTTGGGAAAGTTATGGTCATCTCATTCTTTGATATTCATGGAATGGTGTATCAGCATGTTGTACCTGCACACACATCAGTAACTAGATAGAACTGCAGGGATGTCCTGAAAACATTGCAATTCCATACCAGGCGTAAAAGACCACATTTCCATGAGGTAGGCTCGGTACTGTACCACGATAGCGCGCGGCCGCATAATACCAACGTTGTTGCTGAATATCTTGAAAAAATAAACGTGAAGTGCATCCCTAACCCTCTTTATAGTCCGGATTTAACCAATGTGACTCTTGTCTAGTCCCTAACTTGAAGCGCCTTCGTCGGAGGCATTATCCTTTATCAGAAGCAGTGGTGAAGACTGAGGAGGCGATTTTGAAGGATCTCTCAAAAAATGGTTTCCAGTATGTCTTTGAAGACTGGCAGAAACATAAACGCGTGCTAGCCAGCATAGCTAGTAGAAGGTGTGCTAGACCCGCAGGCAGCCCCACCGAGGTCATATCGGTAGCCTTCCCATTTTGTAGTTGGCGCGCGTAAGTGGCGGATCCTCTTCCATCCCGTCTTGAGTCCACAGGAACAGATGGGGGGCTTGTTAATCTCTAGGTCTTGGCCTATGGAAAGTCTCACGGTGGCGCCGGGGGCCCTTTTGGAAGAGCTCGGTAACTGCCTGATCGAAAGAGGCCCGGGTGCTTGGACCTACGGGTCCAGGACTAAAGGGAGTAGAACCTCTGGCAATAACAATCACATTGAACATTGATAAGGTTTTTGGTAAAACTGTTTGAGTTGCTTTTTCATTTGACATATCATTTTTAACTGTAAGCTGAATGTAATACATATTATAAAGGTTTGAAACACAAGTATTCATTTATATACACGCTATACTTTAGGAAGGTACATATATCCAGAGTAATATATACTAGATGGCCCAACTGCTCCGTCTTTCAGGAGAGTATGTATCTCATCTTGCGTTAGAAGAGTTGCAGAACGCAACGAGCAAAATTTTCTTTCGATTGATTTCGGTATGTATTCGGGGATATTGCCGGTACGACTGCCCTCTGTGCTGACGCCAATGTTAACGACAGCCATTGTGAATGATTGCGTTAAATATCGTGACTGTTTACAGTTGCTTGCGCGTTCCATTTTCGTTGTGAATGGTCCTTTAGTACCATGGATTTCGCACATAAACCTTTCTTTGTTTCGCAAAGCTGCCACAAGGGATTCTGCTGTTTGCCTGCGCACAATTTTCGCGTATTGTTTAGCATGTATTTTAGTTACTTGGCTTCCTTTGGGCATAAATTATTGTTTTGTACCTCTTATACGTTTCTGGGCATGAGAGCTCTCCAAAATATTTCATGGTTCGGTCAGTATATTTACGGGTTCAACTTTATGTAGGCATGATAAAGAATAACTAGTGAAATGCAGTATTTCGTGAGCACAGAGGATTAACTACAGTTTTAAATCAAGACTGTTTAAAGATCCTTGGAAGGAAATGTAGGTACATATTTTTGTAACTATTTTACTTGACGTTAATTACGAACTGTGGGGGGGGGGACGTATCTAGAAGGTTTTTAAGAGTTAATTCGAATGGCATGAGTGGCTTTGGTAAACCAAAAGATCGTTTTATCAGGTGGCATCTAAATTACAACTTTAAAACAAAAAGGAGAAGAGTTATTGAATAATCTAGCTATGGAGGGAATTCAAGAAGAAGAAATAGATCAACAAGAAGAAGAATTAGAAGAGGTACAATTAGAAATTGATAATCTTAATCAAGTCAATAGAAGAAGATTCTTTGTAACCTCAACTGGAAGACAGGAATGGGCAGAGAGAAGAATATTCAGATCTAGGAGAAGAGAGGGAGAGACATTTGCGGAATATAGAAGTAGATTACAAGAGGAAAGAGAAGAGTAGAGAGAGTAATAAGAAGAGAAATATCAGCGTGAGTTCAAAGTAGAGTTGACTGCATGGGCGGCGGAGGGAGAGAGGGATGGCGGAGGCCATAGTGGACTACAGCATTAGTAGATTTAAATGTAGATTTAGAAAATAAGGATTTTGTAATTTTTATAGTTGTTTTCTTTTTTTTTGCTTTTTTGTGTTTATTTCTGTTATTTTATTTCATTTTATTTTTGTAGATTAGTATTCTGAGAGATTTGTATAATTATAACAATTGTAAGGATTTTATGGAAAAATAAAGAGAAAATTTGGATATATGCCCCGGTATAGTTGTCTAGGTGCCGAGGTAGAATATTCAGATTTTATTTATTTATTTATTTATTTATTTATTTATTTATTTATTTATTTATTTACCTATTTCCCTATTTACCCATTTCCCTATTTACCCATTTCCCTATTTACCCATTTCCCTATTTACCCATTTCCCTATTTACCCATTTCCCTATTTACCCATTTCCCTATTTACCCATTTCCCTATTTACCCATTTCCCTATTTACCCATTTCCCTATTTACCCATTTCCCTATTTACCCATTTCCCTATTTACCCATTTCCCTATTTACCCATTTCCCTATTTACCCATTTCCCTATTTACCCATTTCCCTATTTACCCATTTCCCTATTTACCCATTTCCCTATTTACCCATTTACCTATTTACCCATTTACCTATTTACCCATTTACCTATTTACCCATTTACCTATTTACCCATTTACCTATTTACCCATTTACCTATTTACCCATTTCACTATTTACCCATTTACCTATTTACCCATTTACCTATTTACCCATTTACTTATTCACCCATTTACCTATTTACTTATTTACTTATTTACTTATTTACTTATTTACTTATTTATTATTCATTTATTTAGTTATTCATTTATTTAGTTATTCATTTATTTACTTAGTTACTTAGTTACTTAGTTACTTAGTTACTTAGTTACTTATTTGAGAGAGCGTAGGCTTTCACGGCCGGAGTCAATATAACTGGAAACTTTGAAGCTCAACAGCAACTGGCACCCTGTCATCGAACATAAGAAACGACACAGAACAGAAGAAAACCAAGCGAACCAACCAGAAGGTAGCATCCCTATCCAAGCCCGCCCACTCCCTCGCTCCGTCCGCCAGCCGGTCCAATCAGCGGAGGTCACTAACAGTATAAATACTGCAGCCCAGACAGTCAACACTTCAGACGCTACGCTAACTTCTCCGAGGAGACTACGACCACGCCACTGAAGATGTCCGCCGCAGTTGTGGACGAAACGTCTGGTAACTACAAATCCAGCAGACCACGGCATAACAGCCCGGAAATAACTTCCAGTTATATTTACTTATTTACTTATTTACTTATTAGTTATTTATTTATTTATTTATTTGTTTATTTATTTATTTATTTATTTATTTATTTATTTATTTATTTATTTATTTATTTATTTATTTATTTAACACATTTAATAACGTTTAGATACAATTAAAATAAACAAAAGAACATTTACCTTTTAAGTTGAATTCCAAAAACGTCTACTCCCTCTCAAAGATTACAAAGAAAGTCAAACGAGCACCAAACTATGTTAGCCTCGTGCACAAAGAACAATGTATCCTCACTCCGGGTCCGACAGCAATACCAAAATCAACTTAATAAATAATGCCACAGAGAATAGATGTGAGAGTATCGCTTCACCACAATATTATTATTACCAGGGCCGTTCAATAAAGAATGGTCACAATTTGTTTTGACAAACTCCTTAGTTTTTACGTTGCTATCACTACCAATTAATTTATCTTTTTCTGGTAGACGTCACCATATTACGTAATCGCACTCTTAGAATTATCAATAACGATAATAATACATATTACTTAAATTGCATTACATCATCTCATAACCAACCTAATATAACATTTCTATTTTCGTACAAAAGTAGTCTTTTGTAGAGCAATTCAAAATAAAATTTTTAAAAATTTAAAGAATGAAATAACCACCACAACATAATACTTTATTCACTGTAATAACGTCATTCTTTTAGGTGGTGATTTCTTTATAGAAGCATTGTCACAAACTTGGCTGATCTGAACAGAGTTGCGAGATTTTCTGCAAGCAATCTTTTCATTTTGATTCTTATGACTTTTGATATACATTTTCGGGTAGAATAAACTGTTCATCTTCCAAGTAGATTATTTAGAAACATCTGTTGACGTATCTGTATTTTTTTCTACTGCATGATCTGTTTCGTGCCACTTCTAAACTTAGCGCATGCGCGATGACAGTGGTATAAGGAGGAAAGCTGTGGATATTTATGTATGCTTCAAAAATTCAGATAGCACGAGGGCTGTTCAATAAAGAATGATCATAAGTTTTTACGGACATAATTTTTCGCACTAAAATTCAATCTTATTGCATTCTGTTAGCTTAATGTAAAACGAACACGTCTTAGAGTTTCATTGTAGGTGCTCCTGGTTTCCGGCTGTGAGAACCCGGCAAGTTCAGGCATGTTCAATATCGCCTACCACTGTAATGGAGGTAACATGCAGTTAAAGTTGATATTAGAGGAAGATCCGGAGTTTCTTTCAAACGTAATCACTGCTGATGAAACTTGGCTACATCATTTTGATCCTGAGAGCAAACAGCAAAGCTCAGTGTGGAAATCTCCTTCATCAGCAACCCCCCAAAAAGCAAAAGTGGTTGCTTCTGCTGGGAAAGATATGGTCATCTCATTCTTTGATATTCATGGAATGGTTTTTCAAAATGTTGTACCTGCACACACATCAGTAACTGGACAATAGTACAGGGATGTACTGAAAACATTGCAAGTCCATATCGGGCGCAAAAGACCACATTTCCGTGAAGCTGGTTGGGTGCTGCACCACGATAATGCGCGGCCGCATATAGCCAATGTTGTTGTTGAATATCTTGCAAAAATCAACGTGTAGTACATCCCTCACCCTCCCTATATTCCGGATTTAGCCCCATGTGACATTTTTCTATTCCTTAACTTGAAGAAACGCCTTCGTGGAAGACATTATCCATCACCAGAAGCAGTGATGAAGGCTGCGGAGGTAGTTTTGAAGGATCTCTCAAAATGGTTTCCAGCATGTCTTTAAAGACCGGCAGAAACGTGGGGACAAGTACATCGCATTCAAGGGACACTATTTTGAGAAGGACCAACAAAAATCTTGAGGATGAGTAATATTAATATTATACTTAACGAAGCTGTAACAGTACTGTCATTCCGAACGCAAGTGGACGCGGAGTGATACAGTGCTTTATTCTCTCGTTGGAGATAGTATAGGAGATCTTAATTTTCATTGTTATCAATGATTTAATGCTGATATCACCAAATGCAAGCAATTTTGCCACCAATTTTTGAATGACTCATATATTATTTTATGACAAATCTTGCCTTAATTCTTACGAACTGATCTCCTTAAGACTATCGATATGTTCTGGGTGTTATTTTCCTAAGTATCCTGATACCTTTGACTTTTCGCAGAATTTCCAAATTAAACATACCCATTTGTCTTAGCTGCAACTGTTTCATCTAGAACTGCACATCACAACGCCGGGGCAGCTTGTGTTTCATTTTAAATTGCTCACACTGTTTGGAAATAAACATTAGCAACAGAAGCAACTGAGATAAAACAGAATCCCGTTACGTAGACGGGTCGCTGATGGATGGATGGGTGCAACCGAGAGTTTTCTTGTTCACTCCAAGCTTTTTACGCTTCCTTGAGCAAAGCGGGAAGATGGAGAGAAAAAGAATACGCCAGGAGAAGTCCTGACAAAATAGAATTGTCACAGACGACCTCTAATATAGCAAGGTTTACTTTACCTCCCAAGGTATTCTCGGTGAAGTGCTATCTTTAAATATAATGCATATTTCACGTG
Organism: Mantis religiosa; assembly: GCA_030765055.1. NCBI lineage: Eukaryota > Metazoa > Arthropoda > Insecta > Mantodea > Mantidae > Mantis > Mantis religiosa. The sequence continues at coordinate 211,910,518 of CM060952.1, forward strand.
ATCAAATAGCGAGAGCAACCGCGGGAAATGGACTTCTTGAGAATTGGATGTAATACCAAGGTTAGGAATGCTTCAGAAACGCAACTCTCTTTGTTCGTTATTCTCTTTATCATACCCTCTGTCTCTCTTTATATATTTTACTGGATTTATTATATTTAATATAAATAAATGGCCGAAGTATCAGCACTGAATGAGAATTAGAATAAATATGTCTAGTTAAACTTGAATATTGTCGCAAATCCATTATTATGATAGCGTAGCTTGACACACACAAATGGGCAGATAGTGGAGCACGGAGACAAACCGCAGATAAATGCTACGCGGAAATAAAAGGATTGTCGAAACAGATAAAGAGACACATAGCTAGCTGACTGGAAGTTTCGCTGGAAGTTGATGCTGGATTTCAGTGCTGCTCCGATTGGAAACCAGCCTTTTAAAAAGCAAATCCGTCGAATTAAGAAGCAAAGATCAATACAGCTTGATAATCAAGTTAAGTAGTTACGTTTCTTTGACACAATTTTCTACACCCACGCCATCTCCTGACCTGGCATTTAATTTACTGAAAACATCCTTTTGTTAAGTAGTGCGAATTTTAATAGTGTATTGCTTTTGTTATATGATGTATTTGATATATGACACATTTGATATATATTTACTGTGCATATTCCAAAAATTTTCAATTTACAATTTAAGGTTACATTTATTCGTCTTTATCTTGTTGCTACCTTGAATTACTGGACACCCTGGTCTTCTGCTCTGGTAAGTAGCTCTTAACTTCCATGTCTCCTTGTTACTTAATTAGTCCCTTTCTTCCCCCTCGTCTTCCTTTCTTATATTCTTTACATTTACTTGTCTTTACCTTGTTGCTACCTTGACTCACTTGACACCCTGGTCTTCTGCTCTGCCAGGTAGCTCTTAACCTTCATTCCTCCTTGTTACTTAATTAGTCCCTTTCTTCCCCCTCATCTTCCTTTCTTATATTCTTTACATTTATTTGTCTTTACCTTGTTGCTACCTTGACTTACTGGACACCCTGGTCTTCTGCTCTGGTAAGTAGCTCTTAACCTCCATGTCTCCTTGTTACTTAATTAGTCCCTTTCTTCCCCCTCGTCTTCCTTTCTTATATTCTTTACATTTATTTGTCTTTACCTTGTTGCTACCTTGTCTTACATGACACCCTGGTCTTCTGCTCTCTCAGGTATCTCTTAACCTGCATGTCTCCTTGTTACTTAATTAGTCCCATTCTTCCCCCTTATCTTCCTTTCTTATATTATTTACATTTATCTGTCTTTATCTTGTTGCTACCCTGACTTACATGACATCCTGGTCTTCTCCTCTGTCAGGTAGCTCTTAACATCCATGTCTCCTTGTTACTTAATTAATGCCATTCTTCCCCCTCGTCTATCTTTCTTATGTTATTTACATTTATTTGTCTTTACCCTGTTGCTACCTTGACTTACATGACACCCTGGTCTTCTGCTCTGCCAGGTAGCTCTTAAGCTCCATGCCTCCTTGTTACTTAATTAGTCCCTTTCTTCGCCCCCTCTTCCTTTCTTTAATTTTTTTTTACATTTCTGACCCATTTTTATTTTACTTTCTGCAAGAACCAACCAATACTTCTTACCTTCTTTTCCTACCTGCCCGTTAACATTTTTATAGCTACTATCCTCTTCTTCACTTTCTCCCATTTTTCCTCCCAAATTTTTTTTCTGCATATTGCAACCCCTTCGCATTTTGTTACATAGTGTTCTGTACTTTCTTTTCCCCCACACAATTCACAAATTCCCTTTTCCCTACCTCTTATCCCTCTTAGAAATATTGTTCCTGTTCTCATCCAAGCTAACCCTTCTCTCTCTTGCCTATTGCAGTAATCTACATATGCTTCTCGTCCCCATTTTCTTTTTATTTACTTGTAAAATTGTATGGATTTTTTTTATTTTCTAGACTTCCCCATTTCCTATATTTCTATATCTTCTATTCTGTATTTTACTAATTTACCCACATCGCTTGTATTCCTTTCCTCTAATCTCCATATATCTCCCATTCCTATTTTTTCCCATAATTCCTCCAATCTCTGCTCACCAACTATTTGTTTATATTGGTGTTATATTGTCGCGAGGCCGTTATCTACGATAGCGCGGCCAGTGTACACAAGGAGCCGGCAAATAAAGATAGCTGAGGTAAAAGACTTACCGGTATAGATTAAGTTACGTTTCTTTAAGGTAATAGAATATTCGGTTTCCTTATTGTTCTGGAACAGTCTCGAATTTATCAGTGAGGTATTTAAGAAGGCGACGACTTGCCAAGTGTAAGTCGTAGGCAGTAAACAGCTGTGGAGAGAGCCGTTTGTTATTGTCATCAACCTTGGTAGAGTTTTAATTCTACAAACCCACAAAGTCACAATACCCTGATGATGGGAGAGGTGTATACTCCCGAAACGTCAATATCTCATCGTCTTTTCACCTGTCTTGCTGCCCGAGAAGAAAGTGAGCTTCTCATTGTTCTACAAATGTGGCTGTTTTTCCGCAAATTCTGCCTTCAGCTTGTCAAGTAATGATGTGTAGTATGCTCTTGTAATGGTTTTTCCTTTGTTAAAGATAATCGATTAGAATGACTCCAGGACAATCCAAAAAACTGTCGCTATCACTTTCCCAACCGAAAGAAAAGAGTATTGCTTGAGCCGGTTTCCCCTTTCAGTGCATTGTTTGGACTGTATTTTTGTTTCGGCCATATAATGGTGTATCCAAGTTTCATCTACAGTAATTAATCGGTGCCAAAACTCGGATTGATTGTGCCTAAACTGCGCCAAAAGAGCGTTGGACATGTTCATTCGGTCACGTTTTTAGTCTAACGTGAGCAAACGCGGTACCCAACGCGCTGACAGCTATCTCATCTCTAAATGTTGATTTAATATGTGACAAACACGTTCTTTTGACACGTTCATTCCCCTAGCTATCTCTCTCACTTTAATTCAGCGGACGTCTAACCTCATTTAGTGGACTTTGGCGATGTTTTAGTCGGTAGTTGCAGTTTTTTATGTTCCGAACGTTCATCGTCTCCCAAGCTGGCTAAAGGGACCCCTAGCACTCGTGGTACCTCTGATCTTACTAGAGGAACCTCGGGCCGAAAATTCGAGCCCCTCCCTGCTTGCGAGTTGCTCGGATTATGTTGGACTCGAGAGGGCAGTGGTTCCTGATACCCGTGGGTGATCGGGTACGACTTCGGACGGGGTTGAGGGAAGCCATTAATATTCTCGCGTACTAGGCAGCATAGCTAGTAGAAAGTGTGCTAGATCACCCGGTGGCCCTAACGAGGTCACATCGGTAGCCTTCCCATTTTGGTGTTAGCACGCGTAAGTGGCGTATCCACTTCCATCCCGTCTTGAGTTCACAGGACCAGATGGGGGACTTGTTGGTCTCTAGGTCTTGTCCTATGGAAAGTACCGCGGCGTCGCCGGGCGCCCTTCTGGGAGAGCTGGGTGACTCCCTGGTTGAAGGAGGTCAAGGTCTTTAGATCTACGGGTCCAGGATTAATTGTAAATGAAATGTGTAGTGTTTAACGCCCGCTTTTACTACATATGGCACCGCAGGCGATGGCACTGATGAAACATGAGATGAAGATGGAGCACCGGTGGAATGAGATGGCGGGGGAAACCGGAGGTCCCGGAGAAAACTCGCCCCAGCGCCGTGTTGTCCACCACAATCTCACTTTGTGGTCACCTGGGATCGAACTCGGGCCGCCTTGGTGAGAGCCAAGTGGTCTAACCACTGTGCCACGTCGCGGCCGGACTAATTACAATAGACGTAGAACCTCTGCAGGTAACGAGTTAACGTGTGGCAAAAGATGGTGTATAGTGCATATACCCAGAATCCAAATCCTCTTTGCCCTTCAGAAACAAATATATAATGACAGCTTGATACTGGAGTTTGTCTATATACATAAAAAAAACACCTCTCATCAACTCACTCAAACGGCTGTTACATAACAAATGAGCGTCCAAAATGGCTGAAACTTTGGTGAGTAGCTGTCAACAGACGTGGAACGAAATTCACCAACTTATATTTTCGAGTGCTGCCATCTTTATGCTGAGGTCGGAAATTTTACAGACCGCCCTCGTAAATAGCAAGCAGTATAAATATATTTTGAGGAATGAAAATTTAGGACTATGTACGCAGTTTTGCTATAAAGTTTGTTTTTGGAAGGGACTTTACTGTAAACCTCAAAGTAAGAAATATATGAAGCAAGAAAGACATCACTCGGGAGTAGGAACTGATTGCATCATACAAACAACTTCAATAACGTTTACTAATGAGATTATCTGAGCTTGCATTTTTCATTCTTTCGGTAAAACTCGCCTTAGCAGTAGAGGAAACAATAGGTTCGGTAGCTCGATAGACGACCTATCAATGTTTGGTATTTTTAGTGTCCTGAGGCATTATCCTTTCTCGAATTGGAAGGGCTCATAAAAACGTTTCTTTCCTCAGGGCACTGCAGTAAAATGAAAATATCCGGTCCTAGAGACAGCTTTAATGGCACCCGGAGGCTATGGGCATGGGATGGTGTTTGATGAAAATTTGACTTGATCGCATTTCTGTTTTATTCCCTGAAAGGTAAACGGCCTGGCTTCACGATGCTCTATCCTATAGATCGTCAATAAATATTTTTCCCCGTACACTTCAAGTTTTTTCAGAGCATGGTCAATTCCGATCTGCAACAGCAACAGGATTTCTTCCATTTGATACAGTTTGCTCTCACTGTTGTTATTATAATAACACTGATAAACAATAAAAATTATTTTCATATACCTGAAACAAAATAGGCAAATTCTTATGTAAACTGATCTGCTGATTCCAAAAATGCCCCTCAAAATGCTGTATCAGGTATCGTTTTTTAGGTATTCATAGAAATGTGATGTGATAACTCATATTTGATTAATTGTAAATAATAGGTATTTTATTGCCAAATAACATTGAAAATAATTATTATTATTAAAATAAATAAACACAAGATAATGATGAAAACCAATACCTGAATTATCTCAGAAGTGTTTCACTGTTGATTTTTTTTTTTTTTTTTTTTTTTTGTATTGACATGTACTCTCCCGTTTGAGGAACCAGCAATAGTCTCCCAACATGGCTGAATCCCAGCGATACCCTGGTAACGTCTTTCCATCTCAGAAATATCCTGGTGAAAATGCTCACCTTGCTCATCACTTACTACAGCTCCTAGGTTTGTAGGGAAACTATCAAGGTGAGAGTGCAAAAAGTGGATCTTATGACATACGACAACCCATTTCTTTGTAGCTCCTAAATAGTTCTGAGACTAAAGTTTCATAATTTTCTTCTTTTTATTGCCCAGGAAGCCTTCCACCACTGATTTAAATGATTTGCATGCTGCCAGTTCAACACGTTTAACCTTTGATTCAAAAACATGTATTTAAGAAGTAGTCTTAGTTGAGGACTGACAAATATACCTTCCTTCAATTTAGATTCACTTATTTTGGGAAAGATACTTCTTAAATACTCAAATGCACTTCCACTTTTGTCCAAACCTTTAACAAAATTCTTCATTAACCGGAGCTTTTTGTGAAGTGGGAGGCACATACTTGACATTGCTTGCTCCAGGGGTATAGTCTTCCCTTTTCCCCCACTCTTTCACTATAAAATGCTTGTCAGTTGCCCTACTCTCCCATAAGCACAAAAACAGCAATATTTTGAGAAACCTCCCTGCAGCCCCGTTAGCAATGCAACTACCTTGAGGTCACTACATATTTCCCAGCCATGGTTTTGATAACTAATAGCATCTAAAATTATGGACATGGAATCGTATGTCTCCTTCATTCCTATGGCATGACATAAAGGTATTGAAGGTAGTAAATTGCCATTATGAAGCAACACTGCCTTTAAGCTGTATTTAGAAGAGTCAATGGTTATAATTTTAAATTAAGTCAATATGAGTTGGTATCATACCTAATTTCTGTAATTTTATACTAAAGATTAAGAATATCTCAAAAACGTTACGTGATACAGCATTTTCAGAGCCATTTTTGGAATCAGCGAAACATTTTGCATAAGAATTAGCCTATTTTGTTTCGGGTACAAAAAACGTGTTCCCTAGTGCAATTATTATATATCCCATATAGGCTATTTTCGTGTGCAGATTCCGTTTCTCATCACAAGTCCTAACATCACCATAGAATTACACCTCTATGGCATAAAAATAACACAATATCTTTCAGACATTAAATAAAATGAAAGAGTAGAGCCAGACTGAAAGATTCAATGCCCCAGCCGAGTCTTGAAACAGGGATCTTCTGCTCTACGTCCAGCCGCTCTAACCAATGAGCTACAATGGCCAACGTGTCAACATGACATAAAATTCTTCAACTGACTCGTATTGGACTCGACGTTCCTGCTGCTTTAAGGTACAAGGGCTGTTCAATAAATAATGGTCACTTTTTGCAACGTATCTTTACTCATCATCATAATTATGATGGTCCTTCTCAAAACAGTCTCACCTGAATGCGACACACTTGTGCCAGCGTTTCTGCCAGTCTTCAAACATACGCTGGAAAATATTTGGTGAGAGATCCTTCAAAATCGTCTTCACCACTGCTTCTGATGATGGATAATGCCTCCCACGAAGGCGTTTCTTCAAGTTAGGGAATAGAAAAGAGTCACATGAGACTAAATATTGACTACAGGGAGGGCGAGGAATGCACTTCACGTTGATTTTTGCCACACATTCAGTAGCAACATTGGCAATACACGTCCGCGCATTATCGTGGTGCTGCATCCAGCCTGCTAAGGGAAATGTGTTTTTTACGCCTGATATGGACTTGCAATGTGTTCAGGACATCCCTGTAGTATTGTCCAGTTACTGATGTGTGGGCAGATACAACATGCTGATAAACTATTCCATGAATATCAAAGAATGAGATGACCATAACTTTCCCAGCAGAAACAACCATTTTGTTTTTTTTGGGAGTTGGTGATGAAGGAAATTTCCACACTGATCTTTGCTGTTTGCTCTCAGGATCAAAATGATGTAGCCAAGTTTCATCAGCAGTGATTACGTTTGAAAGAAACCCCGGATCTTCCTCTAACAACAATTTAACTACATGCAGAGCTGCATACGAATGTCCTTTTGTTCGGAAATCAACAGTCTTAGAGCTCATCGCGCACAAACACGTCTCATGTGTAATGGTTCTGTCACCAACGTGTGGATGGCACCCAATGAAATGTTCAGTATTTCAGAAAGTGATCTTAAGGTAATTCGTCGATCCTCTCTCACAATTGTAGCAGCAGTGTTATTTCCTCCGTAAGTAAGGTAGCTGGAGTACCGGGACCACTTTCCTTTGAAATTGATTGTCTCCCCTCATTAAACATTTTAAATCACCTTTGAGCTGTGCTGTAGTGAAGAACAGACTCTCCATAGGCCTCCTGTAACATTGTATAGGCCTCAACTGTAGAATTGTTGAGACGAAAGCAGAATTTTAAAGCCGCATATTGTTCCTCGCGTGTTACCTCCATTGCAGCGGTAGGCGATACTGAAAGTCTGAACTCGCCTGGTTGTCACAGGCGGGAACTAGGAGTACCAACAGTTACACTACTACGGCGTGTTTGTTCCACATTAAGCTAACAGAATATAATAAGATTGAATTTTAGTGCGAAAAATTAAGACCGTAAAAAGTTATGATCATTGTTTATTGAACAGACCTCGGAGAAAGAAAATTCACAAATCTTTGAAATATCAATATTTTGTTTCACTGTAGCAAACCTGCTTGTGTAGAACGGATGAAATTTGAGTCATTTTGTTTTGTGTGCATATGACCGTTAACTATGTAAGAGATCTCCAGTTCAAGGCTGTAAGGTTCAGATTATGTGATAATCATTGTACATGTTCTCACACACATGCTGAGATGTTAAGGGTATGTATGACTGAAATTTCATGAAAATCATGAAAATAACGACTTTCTTTATTTTAATTCTATAAAATAATTTAGACATTCCCGAATGTGAAAAATGCATAATTTGCCTCTGGACGCCATTTTTAAATGCTTATTTAAATGTCGGTGGCCTTTAAACTCTGTCAGAGTCACGCCCTCTTTTGCCTACATCCACATTCTTTGTCTGTTTTCCGTTCTTAAATTTTCAATTCAAGATAAGAAAAATAAGGCTTTCAGACAAAATAGTTCCTAAAATGTTGCCAATATATCAGAGGCTGGCTTCTACAACATTACTAGAGGGGTGCAAAACAGGAAAAACACAGAATGCCAATGAATCTTTGCATCATGTCATATGGAATAAGTGCCCAAAGGAAGTTTTCATATCAAAACAAAATTGGACCTTGCTGTTACTAAAAGCATCAGTGAGTTTAACATGGGTAGTCTTAAGTCATTGTAGCTGCAGCAAAATATCAGAGGTGAAAGTGTAGTAGACTCAGCAAGGAAACTTCAGTGCAGCGAGATCAGACTCGTATCCTGCAAAGCAAGAAGCGAAGTTGTGCAGAAGAAAAGCAACATCTAAAGAAGAAAAAGGTGGAAAAAGCAGCAACAGAGGAGAGGAAAAAGAAATCTGAGGGTCCAACCTATCAGCCTGGTGGAATTTAATGTGAGTTATGCAATCAAATCTTTAATCGCTGTTTTCTCAATGTTCATATTTTCAGCATTTTTCTTCCTGTAAAATGCTCCTTGCGATGCAGTTTTGGTACTACATTCATGAAATTTCCTACACAGGTTCCGAATATCACGAGGAATGGAAATTGTCCTAGGTTTTATTGTGAAATGTATATAAGCATATATTTTTAATTTTCAAACACAAAAACTTACAGTTTTTTAGACAAAAAAAGAATATTTGTAAATTAAAAACTGTTTGTGACCTAAACTAAAAGAGACACAGACAAACCCAGAGCAATTTCAAAAATATGTGTATTATGAACATAGGGTTAAAATATTAGACCAAAATTCAAAATATTTTGTCGCAAGGGACTTTTTTAGTGACGTAACAAAAAACATACAAAATTTATCATAATTTCTAAACTGCTGGAGAAAAATGGTTTTAATTTAGGTTGTAACATGCTTACATTATACTACACCTATGGTGTAAATTTGAAAAAGCTAGCATTATTAGTTCAGAATTTGAAAATTTCAGTCATACATACCCTTAAGTGAACTTCTGTGTCAGTATCTGTATGATACTTGCTAGGTTGAGACAAAGACAGATATATGTTCCATTTCTGTCGTCCGCTTGCCGTGGAACTGGCAACCCCAAGGCAGTACGATAACTGTATTGCCTCAACCATGTTCACTTTTATTTTTTTAGCTATACTTAATAATTTTTAGTCTATAAATATTTCTTATGGCTTCATTTAATAATAAGAAAATAAAATTACCTCCAATTAAACAGCAAAAAGTGGATTTTAAACAAGATTCTATTCAATTTTAATAAGAATTAAGTGAATTCTATTATATATGCTTTTTCAGGAACTGAATTACATTTTATTATCATAATTTATACGTTTATGTTTTTGATGCACGTTTTGAATACAAATTCTTTCCTCTTTCTCAGCACCTTACCCTTAAACATGTGCCCCTACTTAACATCAAGCAATAGCGAACTAAATTCACGTTCCAGTTTTCAGTAAGAGCATCCCAAATTCTCCTTTAAATCACGGATAGCTAAAAGTTAATGCTATAACCCTCTTCTATATAACGTCGTAAAACAAGCATCATATAACGTGGTCGCATTAAGGATCCTTAATACACCGCCAAATTAAGATGAACGTTGGGTAAGTGCTTGGCTTTTTACCGTGCAGAAAACACGCCAAGTTTATCTTGTTGGAGGTGCCCTATGTAATGGAATTACGTGCGCGGCATGCAGATATTGTGGCGTTACCTCCATCCCTCAACTTTCAGCTCCAAATACTGCGACTGAATCGGTGGCATTTGATTAAAGTGACATTACTGGCATTAGATACATGGGAAATAGAACAATGCACATAGTCTCCTCTTATACGAGGGTGGATCAACAAGTAATGCCTCCTATTTTTTCCCTTTTAATTGCCAAGAAAATAGAATTCAATTTACATAGCTTGAAAACTACAACATTGACGATTAATTTGTCACTATTCAATATAATTTCCGTCCTTTTCCACAGTTTTGGTCCACCTTTTAACTAGGGCATGTATCCCAGTGTGGTAAAACACACGGTCTTGCTTCCTAAGCCATTGACGCACGGACGTTTTCACAGTCTCCTCATCTTCAAAACGAATCCCACGATGAGCTTCCTTTAGTGGCCCGAGCAGATGGAAGTCTGATGATGCCAGGTCAGTGAGGTAAGACTTGCCCTCCCAATTTCTCAATTTCTGCAGTGGTGTAAGGGCTGGTGTGTGGTCTTACATAGTCATACAAAAGAAGGATATCCGCCATAGTTTTGGTTGGGCGAACACGGCGAAGACGTGCTTTCAGCTTTTTAAGAGTTCTGATGTATTGGACAGAATTTATTGTTCACCTCTGCTCCAAAAAATTGATCATCAGCACACCCTCTGCACCCCAAAACACGTTCACCATAACTTTCCCTGCCGACCGCTGAATTTTGATTTTTTTTTTCTTCGGTGACGTTCTGTGTTACCATTCCATTGACTGCCTCTTTGATCCAGGTTCAAAAAAATGAACCCACGTTTCGTCTCCAGTAACAACTTTTTCCAGAAACTGCTCTCCTTCCAAATTGAAGCGCTACAAGTGCTCGGAGGCTATTGTTTTCCTTGTTTCTTGGTTTTGGGCGGTTAACATATTTGGTACCCAACGTGAACACTGTTTAGTAACGCAGTTGTTGAATAATCGTCATCACACTGTCTTTACTGAGGGAGGTAATGCGACACAATTCACCTGTTGTTACCCGGCGATCACCACGAATGATTTTCATCGACTCGCTGAATGTTGCATGGAGTCACTGCAGTCACCGGTCTGCCGCTTGGCTTTTCATCTGCCAATGGTGTTTGCCCTTCAGCTTCGTTACAGCGACGAACCCATCGTGTACAGTGCTGACATCCACCGTTGCATCACCATACACATTTGTTAGCCTTTCGTGAATACAAATTGGCGTTTCACCTTCCGCAGTTAAAAATTTAATAACAGAACGCTGTCTAATACGAATGTCGATGTCAGCCATTTTGCGAGAGGATGCAGTGCTACCACCTGTTGACTTAGGAAGTTACTACTGCAGGGGATTGGAGAAGAAGGTTTTGAGGAATTACGCCAAATTCAAAGTTTTTACATAACTTATTTAAGGAAAAAAATAGGGGGCATTACTTTTTCACCCACCTTCGTAACAAACTATGGTTAGTATAGCTAGGTATCTTAATTTTCTTTAATTCCGGCCGTGTGGAAGACCGCATCACCTCCAAGCAGCACTTGAAGGAGAAGTTGCAAGAGGATTGGAGCAAAGTTTCTACAGTCTACCTAAAAAACCTGATTCACAGCATGCCAAATAGTTTGTTAGAAGCAGTGAAAAAAGAGGAAGAGTCACAAAGTACTAAGTCATATTTTGTATCACACTCAAGTTGTTATATCCGATTACTTTTGAGGGCCAAAAAATGCCATTATTTCTGTTTAATTCTTAAAAAAAGCATGCATTATATAATTTTTATGTGAAATAACATTTAATTTCTTACAAGAAGGAACCAAGTAACTATCGATTATCATTCATTACAATAAAACAGCACATCAAATGTTGATTTTTCACCTTCGGAACTTAGTACTCTGCTTTGTTCAGTTATTTAAGCGAGTCTCTGTATGTACTTATACGTCACTTTATTTTCTGCCCAAAATGCATATTGCAGTATTATTAAATGTAGATTTAATCTTATCTTTGGAGGGACACCGTTGCCCATAAAGACTAATTTCGTCACCCGGTCGTATGATAGACGTGCCTAGACCCCGTGATATGCATGGTTAACTTAGAGGTGTGTTGGCTGATAAATGTTCTCGTACAGGCGCCCTCCATTAACGGCGCACTAACACAAAACAAAGCCAGGTCATCCGCTCCCCCCCTTTACCACCTCATCAATTCAAACATGTGCTTCCTGACTCCACACTCTCCCTAGCGATACGACCAAACTCTATCAAGATTGTTCCTTTGGGTTTAGATCGAAAAATTCTGAATTTACTCTGTGTGTTCTAAAGTTAATTGAATTTCACTATCGATTACACCAGTCATATAACTTCGTCGTCCATTCTTTCCTAACTTCACTAAACAAAAGAGGGTTGGCATTACGTTGACAGACTGGCTGAAAGAACAGGTACTAAACGGAGTTTAGTAATTACTTCAGTAATTTAAGCCATTCTGTGCTAAGTTATTTTATCTCTTACACCTGAAAGGTGTAGTTACCAGTTGCGAAACGTGCAATACGCTGAAAGCACCAAATAACTAATTACACTATTCGACAAGTTGTTCTTCACAAGAAATCTAATTACTGAATCTAGTGTGCTTTTTCATACTGAATTCAGATATGTAGTCAGAATTTTTCTATCAGGCACAGTTTTTCTGTGACCGCTACTTTTTAAAATAGGATTTTAGCATTTTCTTTGACCTGTTATAGGAAACTTTACCTCACATTTAGTGATTTTATCCAAGCTTTATACAAGGGAATGATTTGTAATATGCTGAAGAACATAAAACAAGGCTGTGCAGGTTCATTCATGTTTGGATATGTACCGACCTGTTCATCTGGCTGTGTGATGTGTCAATATTGAGCTGACTGTGAGTTTGTTCAGTAGTGAAATATTTCCTTCCTTTCTTTCCGAAAGTGTATTGTGTATGCAGTGTTTTAGTGCTTTGTTTTTTCATCATGCCAAGAAAGTGTGTAAACCATGTAGACAGTTTCTCCAATATTTGTGATGAGCTGACCTTCGAGTCTCAGTGGCAAAATTTGACCCAACTTGTGAAGCAATGTTGTGAAATTAAATTTAAAGGGAGTCGATTAATGACACTAAACAACACTTACTTTTAAATTTTTCCGGAACATGTTTGAGACTTTGCCTCCCTCCTCGATCGGCCATCGACTGCTTCTCATTGGTGTAGTTGACAATATTTTGTCATAGGTCTCCTCTGTCAACTACACTAATGAGAACCAGTCGATGGCCGGTTGAGGACGGAGGCAAAGTCTCAAACATGTTCCGGAAAAACTTAAAAGTAAGTGTTGTTTAGTGTCATTAATTAACTCCCTATAAATTTAATTTATTATAACAACACTGTTTTCAACATTTCCAAGAAACGAATTGTTGTCAACTTTACTTGGCTGTCAGGTTGGTGTGATTTTGTTAAGAGCTGGGCACCAAATACATGCTGTGTTTCGTGTGAGCAAATTTCTACTATGGAAAAGAGTTACTAAGGCAATTGGAGTTCCAGTATGCTAGCTGACTACTGTTGGACCAAGAAGAGAGACGTTCCAGATACAAAATGTGCCCGAAAATAACTACCTACCACTTTCTAGGTAAGTCAGAATGAGTAGTTATAATTTTGTGTTAGATAGCTAGTTACAGATTTTTTTAGAATATTATAAAAATTCGAATCAATATCACACAAAACTCCTGCCTGATGGGGAAAAACTAAAATTATATTTGAAATCAGCACAAAAATACTTCTAGAAAATGTTATTTTAATTCTTGAGAAAGAAATAAGGTTCATTTTTGTCAACTGGTGTAATTTTAGTAGAAAAATGAGAAAAACAAAATTCATGCCAAACAATATTTTATTCAAAGTTTTATTCGTGTACATTCACAATACTGCGGTCAGATTGACAGCTTCGATTCAAGCGACCAGTTCCACGAGCCCGTTCAATACTGAATATTTCTGTATTCTTGCATTTTTTTCTTTACTTTTTTAATTCTATTACTCTCCGATGCTTATATTTACATTTGTTTCACATTGTGATATTTACATTTGGACAAAAGCAAATGAGATAACAAACTTTTTTATTAAGACAGTTTATAGTCGCTTTAACTTAGAAGGTGTTATGGCAAACTTAAGAATAGAAATTACATTATATTACACTGCATTAACACCAGTCGTATCCGTAACATAAGGTCTCCAATTTTATTTAATATATAAAACATGTTTACTGTGAATGAATGGTACATTGATGGAAAGGCCGAACTTACAGCTATTTTTCAACGTAATCACCATTGTGATTGATGTACTTTTGCATGCGTTGTAGCAGTTTTTGTATACCCTTGTCAGAGCACTCTCCCGCCAAGTTGCGCAGGTAGCGCTCAACCTCCTTTTCCAAATAATCATCTGTTTTTTGTTGTTGTTTTTTTTTTTGTAATTTTACGTCCTCCAACGTTAAGTCATATCGGACGATGAATGAAATGAGTGAAATGCTGCTCAAATGTGTCCGAGGTCCATGGAGCTTAGAACTACCCAACATTCGTCTTTCAGGACAAGGAAAAACCCCGGAAAACTTATCCAGGTAGCTCACTCTGACCGAGATTCAAACTCGGGACCTACTGAACGTGAGGCAGACATGCTACCATCTACGCTACCGAGGCGGGCAAACATTGTCGGTCTGGAAATGTGTTCCACCCAGGTGTGACTTAAACTCAATAAACATATGATAATCACTAGGTGCTAAGCCTGGACTGTAGGAGGATGGGTGAGGATGTCCCATCCGAACTGGGCCAGGAGATCAGCCGTTGTATGTGCAGTATGAGGACGAGCGTTGTCGTGATGAAATATCACTCCCTTCGTCAGCATCCCCTCCCTTTCAATTTTGAATGCCACGTCGCAATTTTATTAAAATCTCACAGAAGCTAGCGCCATTTACTGTTGTGCCGTTAGACAGAAACTCACACAGCAATACACCTCTTCTGTCCCAGAACACACTGGGCATCACCTTGCCGGCAAAGAATGTCTGAACTTTCGCGGCTTCGGCGAATTCGAATGCCGCCACTGACGAGAACGTTCATTACTTTCTGGTGTTGTGTAGTGCACCCAGGTATCATCGCCAGTGGCAATTGAATCCAGCAATTGCTCGCCCTGTACTGCTTAGCGCTCCAGGAATCGTTGGGCCGCTTCAACACGTTGCCGTTTATGGTCTTCGGTGAGCATTTTAGGGATCCACCTCGCACACACCTTGCGATAATGCAAATGTTCGGTCAAAATCTTGTCAATTGTAGTCTTACTGACTTCAGGGATAAGTTCACACAGCTCACGAACTGTCACACGCCGATCTTTAAGCATTTCTTGCTCCACTTTTGCAATTGTTTCGGCTGAAACCGAAGGCCGACCAGAACGCTGTTCGTCATGGACGTCTGTACGTCCGTCTTTGAACTCTCTGAGCCACTTTCACACGTTTTTGACGTCCATACACTGTAGACCATAGACTTGGCATAACCGACGATGAATTTCAGTGGGGACAGTGCCCTTGGAACTCCAGAAAGGATCACTGCACGCAACTCGCTCTTGGTGGTGGAAGTGATAGGAAGCTCCATCGTAAACAGCTGCCCAGCCAAGAACAATGATTGCAACGGGTTCGTTGTGGTGGGGATCTGAAGGAGTTAAACGAAACTACACGCCAGTGTTGACAGATCTCGAGTAATAGCCTTCCTCACGGCTCTAGGGCCTTAGAGACCTTATTTTACGTACACGCCACGTACAAAATAGATCCATGAAAAGGAATCGACGTTAAACTAGAGAGGTTACATTACATTAAGTTAAGTACAATAAGAATGAGTACCAGGAATTAAAGATCAGTTGCAAGTTAAAGATCAAATTTTGAAATATAAACCAATGTCTCTGAAAATCTTGATGATTCTTCTACACTGTGATAGGGAAGAGAAGTCCTCAATTATTTTGGTGGGTATGCCATGCTGCCGGCGCCAATGTTTGTAGAGTGTACAGTAAAAATTATGTGCTTGACAGTTAGTTCTGTTACAAGTTGTGCATCTGGAAGTTGTTTGTTCTCAAGAAGATAGCTGTGAGTTATGTTAGTGTGACCTAGTCGATCGGGACATCAGAACTTGATCATGCGTAGAGAGTGTATGGAGGTGATGATGGACTATAGCTTCTGATGTTATTTCATACAGTATACTGTTGAAAGATTTAAGTCCATTTATCTTCCAATGTTGATAAAAATCTTTTTAATGATGTCAGTATGCGGTGTAGCTATTGTAGGATCCCCAAATGGGAGATGTGTATCTTCCTTAGCTGCTTGATCAGCAGATTCATTGCCAATAATATCGCAGTGAAGGTATCCACACAAAAATAACTTCTTTACTGTTGCTCCCTTGTACACATTTTGGTAATACCATCAACCAATCTTCATTTCTTGGTTCGACCAATAAATTGAATTAATTCATTTAGAAAATCATCTCCCAGCTTACCTTTCTTTATATCATCAACAATAAATGGCCATATAAACATTCGGCGTAAGCCTAGGTCAGGGTTCAAAACTTTCATTCCTCCAGCTGAAATTGGGGTTTCATTCGCAGCATAAAATTTAAAAATGTTGTTCATTTTATCACCATTCGAACCTGGAATAATGGAAACATCTGCACCAGTGTTGCCAAGAAATCCCGAACCGGACTATTTATCTCGCAGGAGTAAGCGGTGTTTGTGGCTCCACGCTTCTAGACCTACGTGTGACTGTAAATTGAAAGAGTACTAAAGAGTAGCCTTAGTTCTTTGACTCATTATTCTCTCTTATTTTTATTAAATTTATTATTTGGAGCTTCCCTCGTTTTGAAAGTCACGTCTCGCTACTGGACCTACGTATGACTGTACAAAAGAAAACGTATCAAAGAGTAGCCTTAGTTCTTTGAGTCATTATTCTCTCTTAGTTTTATTAAATTTATTATTTGGAGCTTCCCTCGCTTTGAAAGTCACAACTCGCTACTGGACATAAGTGTAACTATACTATAGAAAGAGTACTGAGGAGTAGCCTTACTTCTTTGAGTCATTATTCTCCCTTATTTAAAAGAAAATTATTATTTAGCGCTTCCCTCGCTTTGAAAGTTACACCTCGCTACTGGACATAAGTGTGAATGTACAATAGAAAGAGTACTAAAGAGTAACCTTAGTACTTTGAGTCATTATTCTCTCTTATTTTAATTAAACTTAGTATTTGGAGCTTCCCTCGCTTTGAAAGCCACACCTCGCTGCTGGACCTACGTGTGACTGTACAATAGAAATAGTACTAAAGAGTAGCCTTAGTTCTTTGAGACATTATTCTCTCTTATTTTAATGAAAGCTTTATTTGTAGCTTCCCTCACTTTGAAAGTCAACCTCGCATCTACTCCTGGTGCTCTGCTTTCATTGTTTATTACTGTTAACCTGATATTTATAGAGCTAACCTCTTATGTCCCACAAGCGGCTCCATGCTCAGAGTTTGTTCTAATTGACTTTTATACTTTTGTCTGTGATCATTATTTATGGTTCTCATTTTAAAATTATGTTATATGTTAAGTGAATTTTTACACATATGTACATGTCTTTGAGTTGAGTACATATCTATTTATTGAAGTACTTTGACCATTCATACATATTAGTTCGAAATCGTCCTCCCGGCCAAATTTGCTGAGTGAGTTCTCGCCTAGTATTGAAGTGATGGAGATGGGCCTGACAGATCTAGCATTTCGACTGGGCCATAACACCTCCTAATTCCCCAAGTTATCGCTGTTAATTGACTGCTTTGCTCTGCGGCAATGGCGGTTCTATATATGCAGATGCTATAACGAAGTCTGCCTGCGATTCCTAACACTTTGATGGCAGAAGGCAATCTGTATCATTACAGAAACAGAACAAAGAGATACGTCTAAATGTAACAATATGTTGAAGATATTACTGTTCTTAATGTGCTATGAGACAGTCCCCACTCGTGAAAAGAGACGTGTGTAGTATTTGAAGTACTACATATATTTGCTGAAAACAAAATGTCAAGCGTTTCAAACGAGATTATGCAAGGATTATTAAAGGAGTGCTGGCACAAATGCTACTCATGATGAGATACTGGAGAAAGCCAGTAAATTCTCTGAGATATCTACTTTGTATTCTCATTGTCCTTAGGCCTCAGTCATAAACTGATAATGGCTCGTCAAAGCATTTATGGTAAGTAATATTGCCATTGGATCCTTGGAAAGCTTCAAGATGCCGCACAGTCTTACTGCACGATATGAATATAGTGCAATATTTAGCCTCTAAGACGGGCCCTTCTGTATCACTTTCTGTCGTAATAAAATCTTCTTGGGTCCTCCGATGATGATCAACATCAGGTGCAATAGCTGTTTTCGATCAGAGCCTACAACCCGTTAGAAATAAAGAGGGCTGTCAAATAACAAATGATCATAACGTTTTACTGTCATAATTTTTCGCACCAAAATTCAAACTTATTATATTCGGTTAGCCTAATGTGAAACAAACATGCAGACATGTTCAGTATCGCCTACTGTTGCAATGGAGGTAACGCGCGAGGAACAAAATGCGGCTTTGAAATTCTGCTTTCGTCTCAACAAATCTTCAGTTGAGGTCTATACAATGTTACAGGAGGCCTATGTAGGGTGTATTCTTCCCTACAGCACAGCTCGAAGGTGGTTTAAAATGTTTAAAGAGGGGAGACAATCAATTTCAAAGGAAGGTGGAACCGGTGCTCCAGTTACTGCTCTTACGGAAGAAAACATCAACACTGCTGCTGCTATTGTGAGAGAGGATCGACGAATTACCTTAAGATCATTTTCTGAAATACTGAACATTTCATTGGGTGCCATCCACACGTTGGTGACAGAAACATTACACATGAGACGTGTTTGTGCGCGATGGGTTCCAAGACTGTTGATTCCCGGACAGAAGGACATTGGCATGTAGGCCTGCATGCAGTTAAAGTTGATGTTAGAAGAAGATCCGAAGTTTCTGTCAAACGTAATCACTGCTGATTAAACTTCGCTACATCATTTTGATCCAGAGAGCAAACAGCAAAGCTCAGTGTGGAAATCTCCTTCATCATCAACCCCCAAAATAGCAAAAAAGCTTAAAAAACACAATGTTAAAAAAATTGAACACAGATAAACAGCATTAAAATTTTGCTATGTTGGAACTACACCTCAGAATTTCCCTATATTCATATTTTGCATCTTTCATTATCTGCAGCATCCTTCCTCTTTCATTTGCAAAAATCAACGTAAAGTACATTCCTCACCGTCCTTATAGTCTGGATTTATCCCTATGTGACTCTTTCCTATTCCGTAACTTGAAGAAACATCTTCCTGGGAGGAATTATCCATCATCAGAAGATTAAAATAAGACCTGGAGCTTTCCTGGTGACGACTACAATATCAACGTTTCGGGAGTATACATCTCTCCCATCAAAGACAAAGCAGTATCAAAATTGGCATTACTGAACAAAAGACTGTTTTCACTAAATTAAATGCCAGGTCAGGAGATGGCGTGAGCATAGAAAATTGTGTCAAAGAAACGTAACTACTTAACTTGATTTTCAAGCTGTATTGATCTTTGCTACTTAATTCGACGGATTACCATTTTAAGGCTAGTTTTCAAGAGGAGCTCAACTGCAATCCCGCATCACGATTAAACTGCCCTTAAGGGTATGTATGACTGAAATTTTCAAATTCTGAACTAATAATGCTAGCTTTTTGAAATTTACACCATAGGTGTAGTATAATGTATACATGTTACAAACTAAATTTAAACCATTATTCTCCAGCAGTTTAGAAATTATGATAAATTTTGTATGTTTTTTGTTACGTCACTGAAAAAGTCCCTTGCGACAAAATATTTTGAATTTTGGTCTAATATTTTAACCCTATGTTCATAATACACATACTTTTTGAAATTGCTCTAGGTTTTTCTGTGTCTCGTTTAGTTTGTCACAAAAAGTTTTTAATTTACAAATATTCTTTTTTGTCTAAAAAACTGTAAGTTTTGTGTTTGAAAATTAAACATATATGCTTATATACATTTCACAATAAAACCTAGGGCAATTTCTATTTCTCATGATATTCTGAACCTGTGTAGGAAATTTCATGAATGTAGTACAAAAACTGCATCGCAAGGAGCATTTTACAGGAAGAAAAATGCTGAAAATATGAACATTGAGAAAACAGCGATTAAAGATTTGATTGCATAACTCACTTTAAAATCCACCAGGCTGATAGGTTGGACCCTCAGATTTCTTTTTCCTCTCCTCTGTTGCTGCTTTTTCCACCTTTTTCTTCTTTAGATGTTGCTTTTCTTCTGCACAACTGCGCTTCTTGCTTTGCAGGATACGAATCTGATCTCGCTGCACTGAAGTTTTCCTTGCTGAGTCTACTACACTTTCACCTCTGATATTTTGCTGCAGCTCCAATGACTTAAGACTACCCATGTTAAACTCACTGATGCTTTTAATAACAGCAAGATCCAATTTTTGTTTTGATATGAAAACTTCCTTTGGGCACTTATTCCATATGACATGATGCAAAGATTCATTGGCATTCTGTGTTTTTCCTGTTTTGCACCTCTCTAGTAATGTTGTAGAAGCCAGCCTCTGATATATTGGCAACATTTTAGGAACTATTTTGGCTGAAAGCCTTATTTTTCTTTTCTTGAATTGAAAATTTAAGAACGGAAAACAGACAAAGAATGTGGATGTAGGCAAAAGAGGGCGTGACTCTGACAGAGTTTAAAGGCCACCGACATTTAAATAAGTATTTAAAAATGGCGTCCGGAGGCAAATTATGCATTTTTCACATTCGGGAATATCTAAATTATCTTATAGAATTAAAATAAAAAAGTCGTTATTTTAACGATTTTCATGAAATTTCAGTCATACATACCCTTAAGAACCTTGCCGCGCATTGGCTTACGAACCTTTTCCATCCCTTTCTCCCACTGATTATATTAGACACAGAAGACATATTGTGTCACGGAGTCACAATGGCTGGAAGTCTCAATAATCTGAATCGTATAATATTCTTTGCGCTTGTTGCCGCCAGTTGGTCAGTTTTGTACTCGATCGTACATAACGAGTCCGCTGGCACAGCTGGTGCTTGGTAACGTGGTTAGGCAAAACAGTAGACAAAACAGGAAACAGCATAAATACTTTATGGACTGAAATATCGGCAGTTACCCCATCCTTTTTAATTGGTGACCACTGCTGAATTACTAATGGGTCAGACCTGGCAGACTATGCATATTAACAATATGGATCATATTCAAATGCCTTCAGCTTATGGTCTGTTAGCAAATCGTTAGTCGCATTAGCTTCCAAAAAGAAGATTTATCGGGAAAAAACTTTAATCTACAGTCGTTCAGTTTAATACAATCGATGAACTGATATTCATTAAAATTTCACTGGATAAAAATACCCTTCTTTGTTTGTTTTTATCCATAGTCCAGTGAAATACAACAATGGATGTATATTTATCTGATCCTTTCCAAGTACAGTTGTCTACTGTAAGTCTATACAAACCCTACGCGATGCTTTTATCTTCACTTTCTTCTCGAGTAGCAAGCCAGCGGAAAAGACGTTTAGATATCGACGTTTTGGGAGTGTACATCTCTCCTATCATCATGATATTTATAAAATGTTATAACCACAAATTAAATACTGGATATAACATAACTATAAACAAAGACAGAAGACCATTAAAATTCCTATTGCTGAACAAAAGACTGTTTTCAGTAAATTAAGTGCCAGGTCAGAAGATGGCGTGAATATAGAAAATTGTGTCAAAGAAACGTAACTTCTTAACTTGATTATCAAGCTGTATTGATCTTTGTTTCTTAAATCGACGTATTTCTATCTTTAAGGACAGTAGGACTTGTGAGTGCCTCAAAAAACTGAATTTTTGTTTTATGTCTTATAAAAATCTGCAAGTTTTTACGAATCCAATGATATATTGCATTATAGGTATTCCTAATATTCAAGCCTTTTAAATGGTGATTTAAATATGGCGTCGCTATGTCCACGCCCCCTTTTAAACACATACATAACCATTGAAATTAAAATTGTTATAACTTTGTGATTTGTGGCAGCAGAGCTACGCGGTAAATTTTATGCTTGTTGTTGGTATCTCTGCTGCAGATGTGGCTGCATGTGTATTTGCAGAAAGCTCTCACAATGTGGCGAATTGTTTACATTTGAAGTACACGTGGATTATAGTTGCAGTTTTGTTTACAGTTCAAATTATCGACTTGAGTGTTGTTTATTCAAGGTGATTTGAAACTTTGCTATAAATATGGGTAGAGTAAAGTGTTTTGTCGTAAAAACACATAAGCAGTGACATTGAAAATCTATCAAACCTTCCTAGTTGCAGTAAATTTTCAGCTTCTAGAAAACAAAACCGGTCTCACATTCAACCAGATGATGACAACAGCTTTTACGTAGATAACAATGGAGCTCAAAAGAGTTTTGTAATTGTAGAGCTATCATTGTTATCCAAACTGGTGTATAAAAGTACAGGATTATGGTGTATGAATGTTGTAACTTTTGGTGAGTTAGCTGAAAGACCTGTTTTTTAGTTTTTTGCATTTTCCCACAATTTGCAATTTTAAAGGTTTGGGTACACATTTCTCAGAAAACACTTATGTTAGAGGCCTGAAACATTTTGTACTGTCACAAAACATTATGTTTAATAAAATTACCGTAAAGATACTTTCAGGTAAAACATTTGGAATTTCTAAAAATTTAAAATCTGTGCATTTTAAGGGAAAGAATAATGGTATAAAATTCAACATTTTTTGCCTATATACTTCACTATATAGAAATTCTAACACGGTCATTTTATACACCACTGAGTACTTTATTTCTCCTAAGAAATTGGATTCTTTGTGAAAACAGTTAACTAAATAATAACATGTGTTTAGAAAATTTCGATTGTTGACGTAAACTTAGAAAGCTTCTGAGAAATGTTATGAATTTATATTACATGTTTTACTCCACCACATATAAAGAAATAGTTGCTTGTTAGATGGTATGAATTTCATTGCCCTGTGACAAAGTAAACCCATTGATTTTGATTTTTCAAAAGTTTGTAGTTAAACGCAAGCATTGTGCCTTCCACACGTCCCTTTGTCCTTAAGGATGCTTCCCAAGAGGAGCTGAACTGAAATCCACCATTCAGAGGAAATCGCCAAAGCCTCCTTATTTCTTCGCTGCCAGTAAAAGTTGCATTTTGCCAAGATGGTCGTCCCCCGAAAGTTGACTCTATGGTCGTTATTAAAATAATGCTCTGTCAGCCCAGACATCTCAGGTCGCATTAAACGAATGCTCCGTTCATGTTCGTTTATTCTGGTAGCGACGGTCCTTCCGGTTTGTCCTATAACGGTGTCATACATTCACAGGAAATGCGGTACACTCCCGGAACTTGGAAGTCCAGCTTGTCTTTCACTGGTCTCAACAGATGTTTAATCTTCGAAGGTGGCTTGTGGCCACAATAGCTCATTTTTTAACTTGTTTTTTCATCAATTGTCTTTTTTAATAACTTTAATAACTTTTTTAAATAAAAATCCTTCAGACACATATTCAGCACAGTGAATATCATTGATTATTTTCACTGCAGTTGAGGACGGAATATCAGGACCTTGTTACTCCAGCAGATGCGGCCAATTAGCCCGGAAGATTTTTCTAGAATTACCATGAAACCCTGTGCTTACTGTTAAGTCAATAGGAATTTACCATTAAAATATTTTGTAAAAGCATAATGGTTACGCATTGACTCCTCGCTTCCATGTGCTACAATATTTTGAAAAACGAAGTATTTCAGCAATCCAAAAGTTTATACTGAAAATATTGTTGATGGATAATAGGATAGGTATAACTTAACTGACCCCGTAGCTCAGTAGGTGGAGCACCTGCCTGCCGTGCTAGGGGTCCCGGGTTCAATTCCCGGCGACTACCATTTGTTCCAGCACTCGAAGAAACATTTGGGCGGTCAGCGTCTTCAAGACGATAACGAAGTCAAAACAGTTGTGATACAGTGGTTAACACGTCAGGCGGCAGAATTTTATGAGGAGGATATTAAAAAACTGGTGCCACGTTATGACAAGTGCCTCAATATTCACGGAATATTGTAACAGTAGATTAAGGTACAGTCTTTCATGTCAAAATAAAATTATTGCGATATCTATGCACGTCCTTTTTTAATTCCAAAACGCTACTGACTCAAAAAACATGCCTCGTATATAGCAAGACTCGGTCTGGTATCCCGTTTCCAGTCGCTGGTCTTACTTCGTCGATCTTACCTTCGTCCAAAATATTATGACTTGATGAAGAAGATGTTCCCCGAAGTTATCAGGAAAATCCTTAATTATGCCCCGGCTAGCTTTTAATGTTGTTCTGTTATATTCTTACTTACGAGCAATGAAAACTCTTAGTTACAAGGGTAGTAAAGGATGAAGAAATCATTAAAATTTTTAATTTGAATTTCTATAAGAAAACAATCTTTTAGTTAATTGATGGAAATTAATCATTTCTTCACACTAGCCGTACATAGGGTAAGATTTTTTAATGATAGAGTTAACATGAAAAATTCAATGCCATGGATGCAAGAGCCCCTAGTGGTCTACCGGGAAAATATATGAGTCAAATGGAGAATTTAATGTCAGGAGATCCGTGGTTGAAATCCCGGCCATGGCATTGAATTTTTCATGTTGACTGTATCCATAAAAAATCTTAGTCTATGTACGACTAGTGTGGAGAAATGATTAATTTCCATTAATTAACTAAAATAATAAAAAGTTAAATGATGAAGCCTGGGACTTAAGTCCTTACGACAGTAAGTCGCCACGAACGGTGTATCTCGGATGCGAGAGCCGCTAGTGGTCTACCGGGGAAACATATGAGTCAAATGGAGAATTTAATGTCAGGACGAAACGTTGGCCTTGGTAGGTCAAAGGTTAAGAGCGACTGGACGGAAACCAGGAGTTCCGTGGTTCAAATCCCGGCCATGACATTGAATTTTTCATGTCGACTCTATCCATCAAACAATCTTTTGTTTGTTTAACACCAAATCCTTTACAATTCTTTCCACAAAACCTTATACTTTGATCGGAATCAATGTAATACTTCAAATTGAACTGACACTTAAATATTTTCGAGGAACTTAAAAAGCATCCGATCTCTTTGGCGTTCCAGAAGGAAAGATGAATTTTCTTTCAGTTTCTACACCAGAATTATTTAGTCCTTCATTACTATCGCTACCCATATGTTACTTTTATATGATTGGCCAATTTATTACTACGTCACTATATTACGTAATACAATTATTACTACAGCCAATTCCAAAATTACATGTATTTTTATACAATTTTGTTTATTTTTTGTCTTATACATTTATAAACTTTTCAAGCCCTTTTTAAATAGAAATAAAAACAACTGTAACAAAATACAACACTAAATTTGCGGTAGACAACTTCCTCTTTATTATTTTCAATATGAGCGAATACATACATCACATGGAGTTATGCAGAGAAAAAAATGTGTCCAGGATTCCATCAACCCCACAATTGGGGAACATTTTAAAACAACCAATTTCCACCAAATGTTCGATATCGCACAAAATAAGCGTCGACTCTTATACACAGTTCGGGTATGCCTATGTTTTGGCGCTCTCTCACGCATTCCATCGCCAAATATTTCCGTCCTTTTGTACTTCAAAAGTTTATGATAGAGCGGAACTTCCACGTGCATCTGATATCCCTTTTAAAACTCGTTGTTTTTTTCAACCTTTAGCAATTTACTGACATGAGCTTAAACACTTTTTATACTGAACTGCATGCCAAAAGAAATTTCGATTTATTACCTTACAGAGCTAAATTTGTGGACATGTTAAAGAAATTAAAGGAAGTGGATATAGGTATTGTTATTATGATCGGCCGTTTCAGAACTACGGTGACTGGAATGCGGGCTGTTCTAATGTTGACACATAAATGTTAAATTAATAAATTATTTCACTGAATTCTATTCCAAGATTTAGCAGGTAGAAGTTAATTCAAAACTGTAGGAGAATATTTATTATTATATAACTGCTATAAGTCTCTATCCTTGTTTAATATAATCACAGAGTAGCTTATATCTGAGACTAGTTACTGTTAATTGAGATAGACATTTTATAATAGTAGTTAATTTGCTTGTATGTGCAGTATAGAACTGCAATTAACTCCAAGAAATAGTTAAAACTGCTAATAGCCAAGTGAGTCCCCGTGCGATGCTTTATAAATCATATTCTCTTTGCAGTGACAGGAGATAAAAACAAGTGAATATCGACTTCCTGTTTCAGAAAAGATAAGCATTGAACAAATCCAACATACCTCAAAAACGATTCATCGTATGAAGAAGGTAGAAAAACAACGATCATACAGAATTTTAATAGTCATAATTTTAGGCACTAAAATTCAAACTTATTATATTCTATTAGCTTAATGTGAAACAAACAAGCCGTTGCAGTTTCATTGTTGGTACTCCTGGTTCCTGTCTGTGAAAATCAGGCAAGTTCAGACATGTCCAGTATCGCCTACCGCTACAATGGAGGAAACACGCGAGGAACAATATGCAGCTTTGAAATTCTGCCTTCGTGTCAATAGATCTTCAGTTCAGGCTTATAAAATGTTACAGGAGGACTATGTAGAGCTTATTCTTCCCTACAGCACAGCTCGAAGGTGGTTTAAAATGTCTAAAGAGGGGAGACAATTTCAAAGGTAGGTGGACCCGGTGCTCCAGTTACTGTTCTTACGGAAGAAAATAGCAACACTGCTGCTGTCATTGTGAGAGAGGATCGACGAATTACCTTAAGATCACTTTCTGAAACACTGAACATTTCATTGAGTGCCACCCACACGTTGGTGACAGAAACATTACACATGAGACGTGTTTGTGCACAATGGTTTCCAAGACTGTTGATTCCAGAACAGGACATTCGCATACATGTCTGCTTGCAGTTAAAGTTAATGTTAGAAGAAGATCCAGAGTTTCTTTCAAACGTAATCACTGCTGATGAAACTTGGCTGCATCATTTTGATCCTGAGAGCAAACACCAAAGCTCAGTGTCGAAATCTGCTTCATCACCAACCCCCAAAAAGCAAAAGTGGTTGCTTCTGCTGGGAAAATTATGGTCATCTCATTCTTTGATATTCATGGAATGGTTTATCAGCATGTTTTACCTGCACACACATCAGTAACTGGACAATACTACAGGGATGTCCTGAAAATATTACAAGTCCATATCAGGCGCAAAAGACCACAATTCCGTAAAGCAGGCTGGATGCTGTAGCACGATAATGCGCACCGCATATTGCCAATGTTGTTGCTGAATATCTTACAAAAATCAATGTCAAGTGCTTCCCTCACCCTCCCTATAGTCCGGATTTAGCCCCATGTGACCTTTTTCTATTCCCTAACTTGAAGAAACGTCTTCGTGGGAGACATTATCCATCATCAGAAGCAGTGGTGAAGGCTGCGGTGGCGATTTTGAAGGATCTCTCAAAAAACAGTTTCCAGCATGTCTTTGAGGACCGGCATAAATGCTAGGACAAGTTCATCGCATTCAAGGGAGACTATTTTGAGAAGGGCCATCAAAATTATGAGGATGAGTAAAGATACGTTGTCAAAAAAATGTGATCGTTCTTTATTGAACAGACCTCCAAGGAACATGGAATGTTGATGGTTCTTCTACACTGGTGGAATTGTTTGACTGATGAAATTTCTTATTGGTTTTAGAGCACTTAAAAGCATTACACAGAAATGTGCTTATGTGTGTGTGTCTGTAAGTTTACACACTGCATTTGGATATATCTTTCCAGTAAGTTCAAGCTTACTCATTTTTCTCAAACGTTTTATTGTTTAAAATTTACAAACAAATTAAATACATACAGAATAAGTACTGGTGTACATCACTCTTCATTTTTATGCTGAAGGTATTTTGAATATCACGTAAAGCCTTTTCACATGACACAGGGACAAGTGTGCATAGCCTGAAAGTAACCTCGAACTCTATCCACCACATTAGTGGTTTCGGACGGAGTAGTCATAAGCTTTCATTCATGCACAACAACTCCCTATACCATGTGGATATACATAATGCAAAAGGCCCTAACATAACTTCAGTAACATTTTAACATTTATAAATTATGTTACATAGAGAAAGTTGAAGCATAAATATTTGTCTATACAACTGAGAAGTTTTAGTTTTGTCTCTACATTCACTTAATGCTATATTGAATAGTTCTGCTCCTTTCTATTAAATTTCCAAACCATTATCACTCAGAACAAAAGCAGTAAAGGAGATAAGTAATAAACTCAATCATGATATAAACTACCTAGTGCTATAAATAATTAGTACAAAATCTGAAATTATATAATTATCACTACAACAAGTGTTCAAAGGTAAACTTAAAACATGTTCAAAATTCGTTTCGTATTATTAAAATATTGCTGTGTCCTTTTCGACAGTAATGTATCTTAAACCGCCTCAAAATATCACTTCCTGCAAATATATGTTATAACCTACAAATTTCAGTTCATTGTAAGATACTTTACTAGCGTAGCTACAAAATAAGATGAACGTGGGTTCAGCCAATGCGGTGTTAACAGTTCCACAGCAAGCGGGCGAAACAGATGGAAGGTATATCTGTCCTTGTCTCAACCTAGCAAGTATCATACAGATGCTGAGCTGTACAGTGATACAGATGCTGACAAAGAAGTTTGCTTAATATTTCAGCATGTGTGTGAGAATATATACAATAATTACACTGGGCAACAATGGAAGTGTTTCGGGCTTCCAAATAGTTAATTTACATGTATCTTCATCTGCTGAATTCAAAAGTGAAGTGAAGATTTTAAATTTGAGGAAATTTTTTTTAGAAGTTGGCATACTTCTCAAATAACAAAACACAACAGAGAAATTTTGGAAATTAAGTAATGCAAAAGTTCAGGAAGGCGTTTGTGTCGGACCACAAATAAGAGAACTTGTAAAGGTTCCTGCATTTGAACAAGTTTTGGAGGAGAAAGAAAAGGAAGCTTGGGAAGCCTTCAAGGGTGTTGTTCATGGATTTTTCGGCAACAAAAGAGATGACCACTACAAGCATTTGGTGACAGTGCTCCTGCAAAAATACCGTAACCTTGCATACAACATGTCCCTTAAGATCCATTTTCTCCACTCCCACCAAGACTTTTCTCTCCTAGTTGTGGAGCTGTTAGTGATGGACATGGGGAGAGATTCCATCAGGACATTTCTGTTATGGAACAAAGATATCAGGGCCGTTGTAATGAAGTAATGCTTGCAGATTACTGTTGGTCTTTGTATAGGGATTCTGCGGAACTCCATCACAAGAGACGAGCTAAAAGACGACGAAGTCAATAGGCCACCACATGATTCTCTTCAGACACGACTATCTGCGAAGTATTTTTCCAGCAATTTAGAACTCTTAGCGTGTAATTACCAGTTAAAGAATCAAATGTACTTTCATTGTTGTTAGCATGTATATAATTAAAATGTATCCTTTTCTCTCAATCCGTTAATATGTAATACTTCCACCCTGTGTATTTCATAGAAACTAGAGCTAACAAAATTTTTTTCGTTTTCATATTTGTATTTCTCAACCCAAAATTAGTAGGAATTACTTAATGAAGTGCTCCAAACATTCAAAAATTATTTTTTGTTGCCCAGTGTTATCGCATATTCTTAAACTTAAAACCTTGAACTAGAGAACAGTTCGCTTACCTAGCTGTCGTTCATATACACAAAACTAAATTATTCCAATTAAATGTGTTCTACGAAAGAAGGTGTTTGCTACAGTAAAACAAATTAGTGACATTTCAACGATTTCTGAATATAGCTATTATTTTAACAATGCCATATTTGTCATATTGTGCCATATATTAATCCTAATAGTAAATTATCTTGTCACACCCAGTGAGAAACACTTCAACACAGTACTTTTTACCTCCTAATGGACACATCATATAACATTCTTTCATTTGTATTACTATTTTGGTATTTAAAATTACTTTTGAAAAACTTTGAGCAGCTCTCCTGCACAATTTTGAAACAGTGACATACCAGCCTCTGCTTCTGACCTTTCATGTTCTACACTTTGTGGATTCCCAAACCAGGAGTCGTTGGTTTGGGTGTAAAGAGAGGTCTATATTGACTATGTTTTAACTCAATTCCTTTCGTAGTTTGCATGTTATCGATATGCCATTGACGATCTTGTATTTACGTCATGATTTTTTGAGTTAAAAGCTCTTAAGACTGTCTCATGCTGTTTACTTATAAACTGAGGAAGCTGGCCATTACGGTTTCAGTTGTTTTCCACTACTCAACTTACTCACTTTCCACTGTATTACCTATTGTTGGGAAATGTATCTTCAGTCTCTGTTTTCTGGAAGGCTGTAGTGAATCCATTTCAAAAGCTGGCTGTAATGTTGTATCACTTGCTTTTTGTTCTCATCCTCGTCTTCATTGCTCAGTCCATTTGTTGGTTGGTTTTCTACGTTTCCCGCCTCTTGCATCTCCTTTCCTGCTTTATTAGGCTTATACATTTTATGTTCTTCACTTTCGATTAAGTTTAAATCTGTATCGTCTTCAGGGAACATTATAGTGTCGTGAGAGTGTTGTTCTGAATTAGATGTCTCATTGCTGTTGCTGATGCTGGATGCATTTGCCATATCCTGTTCATTTTCCACGTTTTCCCTTTGGGGAGGGGAAGGTTTCCATTTCTTGTGGTCTTTTACCTTTTCAGTTCCTTTTATTATTTGTTTATCAGAGGTCATGGTTTTAGATATGATAGGAGCTGGATGTCTGATCACAGTTTCTTCTTCTTGCTCCCCAGTGTTGGAAATACTCTCTGTTGCGGTTACTTCTGTAACTGTCTCTGGTTTATGCAAGTGTTTGTTACTGAAGTAGGGCATGTTCCTGTAATCATAGTGCTCCTGAATATCCTGCGGTATCTCCAGTGAAGCAGCTTCAGTGTCAACTTCTACTGTATGTATCAGAATGGGCTGTGGCGTTGTACGGATTTCTAAGGGTGGTGTCATTGGTATTGTTGTTGTTGCTGCTGTTGTTGCTGATGTTGTGACTGTTACTTCTTCAGATGCATTTTGCTCTTCACTCTTTATCTTCTGCTTTTTCTTTTCAGGTCTTTCTTTATCTCTGTGATGTTTGAGTTTTGTGTCTTCGTAATTGCTTTCTTGTGTTTCTGTTTGAGTACTTTCAGGTCTTAACTTACCTTTACGTCTATGTCCTGCTGAAACAGAAGTAAATGAGCAATCATTAATTTTCTTATATTATATCTTTGTGTATTTTATAAGGTGTGACAGTAACAAAGCTATATGACGTCCTAGAAAAAGATGGGAATAGTTGATGAATGCGAAGACGGAACAGGCAAATGTTGTTGTGGACCAGGATTGTAAGGGGGGGGGGTGAAAGACTTACAAACCTAATCTGCAACTGGGGGTGTAGCTACTGGAAGGCTAGAGCGAAAGAAACATCTAAGATGATACGAGTCTCTTGATATCAGGTTAAAATTATGATGAACTCAAAGAAAATGTAATAAATAATTTGAAAGAAGTATCAATTTGGTATCAAAATAACAAATTAGTTATAAATAAGGATAAGAGTCAGGCATTGGGTTTTCATAATAAAATCAATAAGGTAGTTAATTTACCTGAAATTATAATGGATGAAAATGAAATTAAATATACAGGAAAGAAAATTTTTAGGAGTTTGGATGAACGTCAGTCTAAATTGGAATATACATATTGAAAGTCTAATGAACAAATTAAGCAGCATTTGTTTCCAAATATCAATTTTGAAGCACAGTGTAAATCTTATACATTAAGAATAGCCTATTTTGCAAATTTTCAATCATTAATTTCTTATGGTATAGCAGTATGGGGAAACAGTAGTAGCATTATCAAAGTATTTAGAATCCAAAAAAGAGTAATTAGAATTATGATGAATTTAAAGAGAACAGATAGTTGTAAGCAATGGTTCAAAAATTAGGCATATTGTCATTACCAAGCATTTACCTTTTAGAAATAATAGTACAGGTTAAAACGAACTTAGATAAATTTCAAAAAAGCAATGATATTCATGACCATAACACGAGAAATAGTTCAAACTTACATGTCACCTATCATTAAAAGAAAATGTATGAGCACAGTTTTAAATTCAACGGAATTCATATCTACAATAAACTGCCAACTGAATTAAAAAACAATGAGCCCTTCACAAAGTTTAAAACCACATCAAAGAAGTATTTGTTACAAAAGTGTTACTACTCAGTAGAAGAGTATTTAAATGACAAAATGTAGGAATAAAAGGAATGTAAATTTTAATTATTAATTTAATTATTATGCTTAAGAACATTGTAATTCTTGTTTCTTGTTACTATTTTTTGTGTAGTTAGTAATTTGACAATTCCACATCATGAATGTATGATTTACGGATGCAATAAATGAATATGAATATGAGTAAGTCAAACTGAACTGAATAACTGTATTTCAAAGATGCCTAGTATTTCTACAGGGCACTCCCTGGTTCTGGATGAGATCAGGGGCGCTTTGGTAACATTTAAATACATAATAACGTAATGCAACTTTACCTTTGGCGATGTGTTGTTTGTATGGCTTGAACCTTGTGTGACTGTCAAAAAAGGTGTACGATCTGGTATGCCCTGCTGGCGATCTTACTCGTCGTAGCACTTAGAAATAAACTCTTGCTGATCTTTACAGAGACCATCAGCAAGTCCCCTCTCAAATGTTTGTGAAATCTCTCCCCCGGGGGCTAACTCAACCAAGCTTAAATAGGGGTCCTATCAAAAGTCAACTCAGCGACTCCCACGCTAACTGTTAATTTGCACCATATTGTTCAATCATTATTTCCTTCATTCAGAACATGTTTACACCGGTTACTAACCAGCCAAGCATTATTTCCCTTGACCAGCAGGACGTGTGATTCATTGTTTAAAACATGGAGAACAAGTTGAGACCTGTTACAGACCACCTGTGAATTATTTCCCTTAGCCAGCAGGATGTATGATTAAACAGTCCAAAGTACATGTTTTGCCATTCAGCAGAATTTACGCTTGATCATACAACTTTTACATACAGCTGTGCCCAGACACAGGGCATCGAAAATAAATGCTCAGTCTATACATGCAACAATATATCTAATCCCTGAAGTGAAGAAGAAGAAGCGTCTACGTGGATATTTAAAGGTATACACAGAGATAAATTAATTGCAACCTCATGACGCGTGTAACAAGATGTTAATGCATGCTACAGTTACCCATGAGAATGTAACGCTGGAGCATCATAGTTCAAAGACCCTGGTGCGTTGGACAAAGCATGGAAATACACACATAGGATAAAAGCCGAACCTTAAAATGAACACCCTGTAGCTCATTACTTCAAACTTTAGTAATTGTAATATGTAAGATTAAGAAAAGGAGGCCTAGGAATTTTTAGTGTTTTTACGAGCGCTGAGAATGA
Source organism: Mantis religiosa (assembly GCA_030765055.1). NCBI lineage: Eukaryota > Metazoa > Arthropoda > Insecta > Mantodea > Mantidae > Mantis > Mantis religiosa. Next base: position 211,944,001 of record CM060952.1, read on the forward strand.
TCATAACCTTTTTACAGATATAATTTTTTGCACTAAAATTCAATCTTATGATATTATGTTAGCTTAATGTGAATCAAACACGCCTGTGACAACCAGGCAAGTTCAGACATGTTCAGTATGGCCTACCGCTGCAATGGAGGTAACACGCGAGGAACAAAATGCGACATTGAAATTCTGCTTTCGTCTCAACAAACTCTCAGTTGAGGCCTATACAATGTTACAGGAGGCCTATGGAGAGTTTGTTCTTCCCTACAGCGCAGAACGAAGGTAGTTTAAAATTATTAAAGAGCGGAGACAATAAATTTCAAAGGAAGGTGGACCCGGTGCTCCAGTTACTGTTCATACGGAAGAAAACATCCAACACGGCTGCTGCCATTGTGAGAGAGGATAGACGAATGAACATAAGATTACTCTCTGAAGTAGTGAACATATCTTTGGTTGCCACCCACAGGTTGGTGACAGAAACATTACACATGAGACACATTTGTGCGCGAAGGGTTTGAAGATGGCCGCATATTGCCAATGTTGTTGCTGAATATCTTGCAAAAATCAACGTGAAATGGATACCTTACACACCCTATAGTTCGGATTTAGCCCCATGTGACATTTTCTATTCCCCAACTTGAAGAAAAATTTTCGTTGGAGGCATTATCCACCATCAAAAGCAGCGGTAAAGGCTGCGGAGGCGATTTTGAACGATCTCTCAGAAAATGGTTTCCAGCATGTCTTTGAAGACTGGCAGAAATGCTGGGACAAGTGTAACATATTCAGGGGAGAATATTTTGAGAAGGGCCATCAAAATTATGAGAGTGAGTAAAGGTACGTTGTCAAAATAAATTCTGATCATTCTTTATTGTACGGCCCTCGTAAAGTGATGACACTTACCCTTGTATTTCTTGCGCTTGGGAGTTTGTTCCTCGGTGCTGTTGGTGAACACCAAGTTATTGTCGTTGACAAGATGTCCGTGATAATCTGGATTCCCAGTCTGCAACTCGAGGTACTCGTGTTGTGTAACAGTCCCATTAACATGTCTGTGCTGATGGGGTGCGTGCATCACAACCCTGATGGGCACTGTTCCATCAGTTTGTTCAGTCAAGGGCGCTAGTGTTGCAGCTACGGTTATGTCAACAGAGTCAGAGCTCTGCGTTTGTTCCATTGAAGGGAATTCTGCACTAGATGGCATGTCTACCATCTCGGCGCTGTTATTACTGACGTTTTCATTCAAATCTAGTGCAGAATTGGTAGTCCAGTCTTCTCCTCCACTGCTGTTGCGATCCTACAAAACAGAATGTAATAAATTATCACTAACAGAGACAAACTATAACGCATACAGTACAACCGAAGTTAACCATCGCAGTGGAAGTGCTGGGTTGATTGTTAATCCACAAATGATGGCTAATCTATATAGGTTATAGGTCACAAGGAAGGGGAACAACTCATGCAGTGAGGAAAGATGGAGTCAGGGTGAAAAATTCAATGCCACAGCCGGGATTTGAACCACGGATCTTCTGGTCCTCGTCCAGCCGCCCCAAACCTTGAGCTACTATGGCCAACATGCCGACATGACATTAAATTCTCCAACTGACTCGTATATTTTCCCGGTAAACCACTAGGAGTTCCCAAACACATGAGACAACTACCTTAATGTAGACTTACAACGTGGAAGTACTTTAAGGCTAGGACTTTATACTGAACCAGTATTAGGTCAATTAATGGAAATTAATTTACCTTACTAGAGAAATCTCGGGTCGTACATTCCAGGCCCTCCCTGATTGGGAGTTCGGATTTGGGTTGGACTTGAGGGGTTAGTGGGAGATCGGGTACCTCCGGACAGGCTTCGGCCACCCAGAGGGGGCAGAGGGTTGCCTAACAAGTCCCGGGTACAAGCCTGCACAGGTAAAGTCTATTTAGTTAAAGCATGTGCACGTCGGCTTCTGCCTTTGACGAACCCTTATAATCGTTTTACAACCCCCGACCCTCCTTCTCCCAGACAGTTCTGCAAGGTTGCCACCTATCTTGGTACGTCATGAGTATCGTACGAGTTTTCGTCTAAATAAATAATCTTATGTCCATTACTGCAAAACTTCCTTAGTTTTGACATATATATATATATATATATATATATATATATATATATATATATATATATATATATATATATATATATATATATACAAGTCTACTGGATTCCATAATTACCCTTATCTTATTCAAAGTGCGGTATTTGAAACCCAGCTCCTTTAGGAGACCGCGCAAAGTGAAGCGCCAATAAGGAAAATCACAAATTTCTTGCAAATGTGCAACCAATTCGTCTAAGGTGGGTGCTCTCCCTTTTGCATAGAATCTATAAATTTCTCGACGAATTAAATAACACATGAAATTATCTACTTTAGAGAAACGTTTCCTTTTGTTTTCACACTTGATCGGTGTCTTTGGTATTCCTTTCGTCACAATATTTCTCACTGTACTTCTGTGAATATCCAGAACTTATCAGGTTCATTGCATGACCCCTTACCAAGATTATTTGTCAGCACATATTTATATGTGTTCAAAACAAGCGCTTGAATTTGCTTAGAAACGGTTCTCGTTATTACTTTGTTATTTTTTAGATTTTTCCAGTAATATAATTCGGCCCAGTTATTCACACTGTCTTCACTTTGATTATTTATCTATTACTCCATTTGCATTTACCACTGCATTTCCCTCCTACGGTCTCCACATTGTGACACACAACGAATTTCTGCACGTAATGAAACAGATCAACTAGAAGTTGGAGCTTTGGCAACTGAGACTCCACGTGGACTAGACATGCGTCTGTCACTTCGAGAAAATCAGGTTTGCTATTTGTCCTCAACGACAGTGTCCCATTTCTGAAGTGTGGAGATAGATTTATGGCGGTCATTAGTGGGCGGGCGGTTCCGGTTCCCTTGCCTCGGAACTGCACATGCGTTGAGTAAACAGACTTTAGTAGAGGTTGTGCTAGATCACCAGGTGGCCCTACAGATGTTTTCGGTAGTCTTCCTTGCGAGGTTGACGCGCGTATGTAGCATATCCATTTCCACACGTCTTGCCGTTGATATCGAAGGGGAGAGGAGGGGATCCGTCCCCTTCAGCTCTCGTGGTGCGGGCGCTGCGGACCCCTAGCACTCGTGGTACCTCTGACGTTACTAGAGGAACCTCTGGCCGAACATTCGTGTCCCTCCCTCTGGAAGTTGTTTGGATTGGGTTGGACTCGAGGGGGCAGTGGTCCCGATACCCGTGGGAATCAGGTACGTCTCCGGACGGGGTTGAAGGAAGCCATTAATATTCTCGGGTACTAGCCTGCATAGCTAGTAGAAGGTGTGCTAGATTGCTAGGCGGCCCCACCAAGGTCATATCGGTAGCCTTCACCGCGCGTAAGTGGCGTATCCTCTTCCATCGCGTCTTGTGTCCTTGGACCAGATGGGAGAGGCTTGTTAGTAAGCCAGGTCTTGCCCTATGGGAAGCCCCACGGAGGACGCCGGGCGCCCTTTGGGACAGCTAGGATATTCCCTGGTTGATAGAGGCCCGAGTCTTGGTCCTACAGGTCCAGGACTGATGGGAGTAGAACCTCTGGACTGAACTGTCGACGGGGGGGGGGGGGGCTTTTTAGATTCAAGGTATTGTCGCAAGGAGAGAGCCCCGTAGCTTTCCATCGCTCCCGGGTTGACAGAGGCCCGAGTCTTGGTCCTACAGGTCCAGGACTGATGGGAGTAGAACCTCTGGACTGAACTGTCGACGGGGGGGGGGCTTTTTAGATTCAAGGTATTGTCCCAAGGTGAGAGCCCCTGAGTTTTCCATAATTCCCGGGTTGACAGAGGGTGTGATCTTCAGACTTTCAGGTAGACCTCATGGTTCAAGTCACAAGTTACATACATATATATATATATATATATATATATATATATATATATATATATATATATATATATATATATATATATATATATACACCAAGGCGGCATATGTTTGATCTCAGAGGACCGCAAAGTGACATTTCTGATAGACAGCGCGGCGCTTGCGATGGGTATTCTCCGGGTCCTCTGGTTTCCCTTGTCAAGATTCCACCAATTACTGTAGAATCATATTTCCTAACATACATTTCGCCCTCATATATTTCATCCACTTGCTTCACCTTCATACCAGGCATTCGGCTGATCACCTATCGTGGTTCTCTATCGGATATAAAGCTTCGGTTCGTTAGGCCCGACCTTAAAAGTGATAGAGGAACAAGAATGCCCTAACAACAGCACTGTTACAACTAGGGAAGTAAAAGAAGGAAAAGAAGTGCCAGCTGAACTCACCAAGGTTGTTGCTTCTTCACAAGTTCCACAAGGATCGTCTTCATAAGTTGACAAAATGGCTGCTTTGACATAAGGGAAGTGTAGAATGCTCCAGGGTGTTATCACCTGATATGTTAACCTGCTACACCTGAAAAATGCATTTCATGGCTTAGTAATTCATTCATTCATTCATTTATTCTTTATTCATCCTTTTAAAACATATACATGTTTGGACACGTCATGGTTACAAAGTATATGTACAAAACAAAGGAATACAATGGTACAAGTTATTTGCTATAGTACTGGTTTGTTTCATAAATTCGTTCGATTCTTGTTAGGTGTTTATGACAAAGAACGCCTACAGTGTATGCCCGTAACACAACTACGGCAACGAAGTTACCTAATTATGTAGGGGTAAACTGTTTACATACGCAAGGTCATGGAAATTAAACAAGGCAATGGACTTTTCAAAACAAACTTTATTTCGTGCAGTATGCACCATTATTATCAATAACATATCTCCATTTCTCAGGAAGCTTATCAATTCCATTTTTCCAAAATCTTGCAGTTTTCTGGTTGACGAACTCTTCTACGGCGAGTCTGCAATCCTCCAAGGAAGTAAGGCGTTTGCCATTAAGGAAGTTTTGCCAGGGATCGGAATAAATGATAGTCGGATGGGGCAATGTCTGGAGAATAAGGCGGGTGAGGTAACACATCCCAGTCGAAATTCCGTAATTTCTGACGAGATACCATAGAAGTGTGTGGTTTGGCTTTGTCTTGATGAAAGACGACTCCACCATTAGATGCTAACTCTGGCCTTTTCTCTCCTAGGGTAACCTTCAGATGATCCAAATGAGAACAGTATTTCTCTGAATTGATGGTCTCCCCAGGAGGAAGAAATTCGTAATAAATAATTCATTTCCAGTCCCACCAAATGCACAGTATAATCTTCTCTGGATGAAGCCCTGGTTTAGGAATTGAAAGTGGTGGTTCCCCTTTCTTATGCCATGACTTTTTCTTTCGGATGTTGTTGTACACAATCCACTTTTCGTCTTCTGTAGCCAGCTGCTTCAGAAAAGGGGCAGTTTCATTGCGTCTTATCAATGCGTCACAGATGGAAACGCGCTGAACTAAATTTTGTTCACTCAGTTCGTGCGGAACCCATACATCCTGAAGATTTACGTAACCAAGTTTCTTTAGGTGCTTGGCTACAGTTGCATGAGATAAGTTTAGCTCCTTACCTACCTCCCGAGTTGTTATTCTGAGGTTGTTCGTAATCATGTCCTTTATCCTTTCCTCATCCGTAACCACAGGTCGTCCAGAACGAGGTTTTTCTTTCACAGAGAAGTTCCCAGCTCGAAACCGAGTAAACCATTTTTGACATGCCCGATTCCTCACTGCATCTTCTCCGTAAACAGCACAAATTTTCCGTTGAGTTTGTGAGGCTGTTTTACCTTGACGGTAATAAAACAGCATTAATTTCGAAAGTGTTCCTTCTTGCCTTCCATATTAACATTCACAAGTTACAACTCCACACTGTTGCATCCACAAACTCGTGCTGAAGTTTGGTTACCAATTCTTACCTAAGTTGACCTATTTACCTTTGGCCGCGAGGTCGCTGTGGTTTGTGTTCATAGCATTCTTTTCAGTTATTGTATTTGTAAACAAACCCCATATTGTTAGGCAACTTCTTTGACATAAAAGTAATGGGCGCATGCAGTGTTCTCAGGATTTCTTAATCGTAAACACGTAACAAGAATCGAACGAATTTATGAGGCAATCCGACACATCAATAATCATACATTATTTTTTACAAATTTACTGTATTTAGAATTCTTTGTTTAAGATTCTTTGGTTGAGTAGAATCATCCATTTATACAATATTTTTAAGTTCCTTTTTGAAAATGTTATGGTTTTGGATGCTTTTTAGGAATGGTGGAAGTTTATTGTAAAGTTCACATGCTGATTCTGTTGGTTTAGTTTGTGGGGGATAGTTGACTTTTTTCTTTTAAAGTAATCATGGTTGTGTCTATTCAGTTGTCCGTTGCTGTCTTTAATTTTTAAGTATAGTATTGTTTCATATATGTATAATGAATAAAAAGTCATAATTAGTAGATTTTTAAATGCGTCTTTACATGATTCAGTTTGCTTTAATCCCTGGATCAACCTCACTGATCTTTTCTGCAGTAAGAAAACTCGGTTTGTATGTTTCTTTTTACTATGATCCCATGCTATAATACCGTAGGTGAGGAGAGGATGGATTTGTCCGTAGTATATTGTTGTTAATAACTCTTTATTGCGTAAGTCTGTGAATCTTTTTATGATGAATAGACTAGTACAGATCTTTTTGCATATTTTATCTATATGATTATCCCAATTCAGATGTTGATCAGTTATTACTCCTAAGAAGTTGCTGTATTCTACTTCTTCTATTCTATCATTTCCAATGAAAATATCAATATTTTTTATGTTTTTATTTTGTGGGGTACGGAAGTGTATACATTTCGATTTGTTTATATTGGCGTGTAAGTTATTTGACTGCATTGCTGGATTAAGTGTCAAGCTAATACCTCCATTCACATATATATGTACATTTTCTGCAGCTACCAGACTATCAAGAAAATCATCTTCATCCTGTTCCAACAGCATCAACATCTGTATTGAAAGGTCACGTCGTGTTTGCTTTTGGAAAGGGGTGAGTAAAAGTGGAACCCACCGTACAGACACCTTAGACATGTGTAGATCGTACTTTTCAATAACTGAATAACTTTTCAATAACTGAATAACTTTTCACACATTATCATAACTAAGATGTGTTCATTCATGATCATTTGGATGGTTGTTCGTCTGTCTTCCAGTATTAAACACTCAACTTTCTTCACTGTGACAGCTGACGGTCTACCACATCTTAGCTCATCTGTCAGGGACATGTGACCAGTATGAAAATTCGTTTTCCACCTCCATGATTATAACAATAAACATCCGCCATCACTTTCCCAGCCTAAAAAACAGTTATTGCTATTTTGGGGCTGGCTGCCCCTTTGCAATTCACTATTTGGACTATAATTTTTGTTTCGGGTGTATAATGGTGTATTCAAGTTTCATCTACAGTAATTAATCGGCACCAAAACTCGCATTTATTGCGTCTAAACTTGGCCAACAGAGCGTTGGAAATGTTCATTCGAACACGTTTTAAGTCTAACGTGAGCAAAAGCGGCACCCAACGCGCGGACAGCTTTCTCATGTCCAAATGTTGATTTAATATGTGACAAACACGTTCTTTTGACACGTTCTTAGCCTCTGCTATCTCTCTGAGTTAAATTTGGTAGTAGTCTAGCACCATTTGTTGAACTTTGGCGATGTTTTCATAGGTAGTGAAAGATTTTGAACGTCCTTAACGTTCATCGTATTCCAAACTCTTACGGCCACGTTTTAATTCAGCTGCCCAAAATTTCACTGTGGTAAATTATGAAGCAGAGCCCCCATACACAGAATTCAGCTCATCTTTGATTTGAGTATGGGCATTGCCTTTCAAAATCAAATATTTAGTGAGGGTCCAGTACTCGATTTTGTCCATTTAATAAAAACTCATGAAGTCATCAAACGCCTGTTACATAACAACTGAGCATTCGAAATGGCTGAAATGTAAGTAACTGGCAACACATGAAAAATTAAAAGCATTAGCTTTTATTTACGAGTGCTGCCAACTTCATGTTGTTGTTGGAAACCTTTCAGACCACCCACGTAGAACTGAAAAGGAATGAGGTTCATAGAACGACACGCAACTTAGGGTGCTGATCTATTATGTTTCAAATGGGAAGGTGTTTGTCCCTGAGCGGTACTTGGCGAGCAATGAATCGGAGTACTGCGGTGTTGTGGTATTGCATTCCCGGTAAGTTGTGTGTGAGGAACGCCAACCTAATAAATCTGTACGAAATACTAATCACGCTAAGACAAAAATTCAGATTTCGCCAAAACTGATCCATGTGTAAGGTAGAGAATAATGTATCTTACATAACTATGAAAACCCCATACTTTTAGCTCAAATAGATTTTCTAATTCAAATAAATAAACCACTATTACCTGTATTATAACAATAAATCTCGACGTAAGCACTGTATGAATAGCATTGCTTGACATGTATGCGTGTACGTATATTTGTAATTACTCAAAACTGAAACATAAATGTTTGACATGACGTGATAAAAGAATTACTTTGAATAAGCTAATTTGAGCGAGAGGAAACAATAAATTTTCTGCTGCCCTGGCAGAACGTGTCTGGTCACATTATATCTTTGTTTATGAATGGTTCGTAATCTCTATTTACTCTAGAGAGTTAAAAGTGGTTGATGTGTATACTTTTAATTACTCAGAACTGAAATTTAAACTACTGATATGACGGATAAAAGAATCACTGTGAATAAGTCAAGGTGTTAAATTCGAGAAAGAGCAAGCACTTCATTTCCTATTAGACTGTGAAATGCTGCATCATACTTATGTTTATGAATGAATGTTAGATAATAAGTGTTTATTTACTCTGGAGAGTTCAGATCAATATCATTCAGTTGTTCTTTACACAACAGCAGAGTAAGAGTTAAATAGTGCAATGGCTTCTTGCGGTGAATTTAATGGCGAGTCAAAAGGAAATTATTGCGAAGTCAGGCTCGAAGTATTGTTTTTAAGTTGTACACGTTCTTCAAAAATTTGGGCAATGAGGAATATAGAAATCAGCTCGATTTAAAAATTCTCAACGGCTTACTGTTGAAGCGTGTGGTGTAGGTAAAACAGGTGTGTCCCGCATTTGGATTCGAAAAGGAGGTAATTCATAAACTATAATTATAGTTATAGTATTTAAAAATATACACAATTAGCGAAAATGCTTTTTCCAATTTTGATTTTGGCAACTACATCGTTGTAAATGTTTGTAAAATATAATTCCCTTACCCTTACATTTGGCGCCAAGCATACCTGCATGTTGTGTGAGTGTGCGAGAGAGAGGGAAATATAAAAGTAGTGGGGTGACAATCTGGCAACGTTGAGTGTGATACGGCTTCTGATTAGCTAGCCTCCAGAACGCCTCCCACTTGAAACACAGTGAGAAACAGTACTAGAGAATGTAGATTAGGAAATTGAAAGATTACAAAAAGTGTTCTTTTGCCGAAGTGTATAAGAAAACCCTGCTTCCAACGCTAGTCAGTACGTACTTTAACCATGCTTTTCATTGGCAGAGTGATATCAGTGACAGAATAGTGTCCCGCAGTAGTTCTTTTATGTGCTGGTACATAGTCCAACATATGGTGATAGCTTGAAAAGCATTCTGTGGGCTAGGTTTTAGCTTAAAATTAATAGGCAGTGACTAACCGACTAAGCCATACAGACCGAAAACTGAACATTGTAACTGGGTTCATATTTTAAGAACTTACCTGTCCAACACTAGGATATGGTCCATTGCTCCATCTAGGACATTGTGCCACAGAATGTTGCTAGGCGCTTCTTGAAGGACTGGTATTGTTGGATGTCCAGCGGCATGTCTTAGTCGCCAGAATCCATCTGTCCCGTTACCTGGTGATTCAGCGCTCAGGATGCGAAATTCAACTTGAAAGAATCCGCCGTTGATCAAGCGGGCTCGGAGATCTTGCATCCTGTCAAGCAAGGAAGGTAATTATATACAACTTTTCTTGTAATGCTCGCAGAGAAGCATTTGTAAATACACTCATGGAAAGTGAAATAAGAACACCGTGAATTCATTGTCCCAGGAAGGGGAAACTTTATTGACACATTCCTGGGGTCAGATACATCACATGATCACACTGACAGAACCATAGGCACATAGACACAGGCAACAGAGCATGCACAATGTCGGCACTAGTACCGTGTATATACACCTTTCACAACAATGTAGGCTGCCATTCCTCCATGGTAGATCGTAGAGATGCTGGATATAGTCCTGTGGAACGGCTTGCCATGCCATTTCCAGCTGGCGCCTCAGTTGGACCAGCGTTCGTGCTGGACGTTCAGACCGCGTGAGACGACGTTTCATCCAGTTCCAAACATCCTCAATGGGGGACAGATACGGAAATCTTGCTGGCCAGGGTAGTTGACTTACATCTTCTAGAGCACTTTGGGTGGCACGGGATACGTGCGGACGTGCATCGTCCTGTTGGAACAGCAAGTTCCCTTGCCGGTCTAGGAATGGTAGAACGATGGGTTCGATGACGGTTTGGATGTACCGTGCACTATTCAGTGTCCCCTAGTCGATCACCAGAGGTGTACGGCCAGTGTAGGAGATCGCTCCCCACAGCACGATGCCGGGTTTTGGCCCTGTGTGCCTCGGTCTTATGCAGTCCTGATGGTGGCGCTCACCTGCACGGCGCCAAACACGCATACGACCATCATTGCCACTATGGCAGAAGCGACTCTCATCGCTGAAGACGTCACGTCTCCTTTCGTCCCTCCATTCACGCCTGTCGCGACACCACTGGAGGCAGGCTGCACGATGTTAGGGCGTGAGCGGAAGACGCCCTAATGGTGCGCGGGACCGTAGCCCAGCTTGATGGAGACGGTTGCGTATGTTCCTCGCCGATACCCCAGGAGCAAAAGTGTCCCTAATTTGCTGGGAAGTGGCGGTGCGGTCCCCTACGGCACTGCGTAGTATCCGACGGTCTTGGCTTGCATCCGTGCGTCGCTGCGATCCGGTCCCAGGTCGACGGGCACGTGCACCTTCCACCGACCACTGGCGAGAACATCGATGTACTGTGGAGACCTCACGCCCCACGTGTTGAGCAATTCTGCGGTACGTCAACCCGACCTTCCGCATGCCCACTATCTGCCCTCGCTCGAAGTCCGTCAACTGCACATACGGTTCACGTCCACGCTGTCGCGGCTTGCTACCAGTGTTAAAGACTGCGATGGAGCTGCGTATGCCATGGCAAACTGGCTGACACTGACGGCGGCGGTGCCCAAACGCTGCGCAGCTAGCGCCATTCGACGGCCAACACCGCGGTTCCTGGTGTGTCCGCTGTGCCGTGCGTGTGATCATTGCTTGTACAGCCCTCTCGCAGTGTCCAGAGCAAGTATGGTGGGTCTGACATACCGGCGTCAATGTGTTCTTATTTCCATTTCCAGGAGTGTGTATCACAATAAAAGTACGTATTTATACATAATATATAGTGCGCCCATATAAACTAGAACCACTTCAAAAGGCCATAACCAATAATAGGGTACACGTGCAACTTTGGGTGAATATAATACACAATTGGGAGATTGCATTACACTATTTACATCTCAGAGAAAATGTAGGTAGTGTCCTTCACCGGCATATACACATGTTTGTACTCGTCTCACCATATTCTCTCAAGTTTTACGGAGAGTATCCTCGCCAATGTTACTTATTTCGCTTCGAATGGATTTCTTGAGAACATCAATTGTCTGTGGCCTATTCTTGAACATTCTATTTTTAGACACCCCCACAAGAAGAAATCCGGTGAGGTTAGGTCAGGGGATGTTTGACACACAGACCTTTTGACATTAGTCAATTACACTGGGCAGCAAAAAATAATTTTGAGGCAATTCCTAATAATTTTGGGTAGCCAAAGACAAATATGACAGTAATTTCTTCCCATTGTTCCATTTATACCCCGCCTTTAACTACTATGGTCATTTCGGCGGCCGTTCTCCTTTGCAACATATCGAAGGTGTTAACTCGTTATCTTTGGTTTCAACATTAGATCACGCACACATTCACACTCTCATTCATAGGTATTTCCAGACTCTGGGGAAGATGGGGAATTATCTTGGCCGGAGAAAAATCCGCACCCCCACTGCCGGGAATCGAACTCGGGACCCCTAACACGGCAGGCAGGTGCTCCACCGACTGAGCTATGGCGCCAGCCATTAACATTTTTTATTAGCTCTAGTTTCTATGATATACACATTACATATTAATGGATTGAGAGAAAAGGATACATTTTAATTACATAAATGCTAACAACAATGAAAGTGCATTTGATTTTTTAACTGGTAATTACATGCTAAGAGTTCTAAATTGCTGGAAAAATACTTCGCAGATAGTCGTGTCTGAAGAGAATCATGTGGTGGCCTATTGACTTCGTCGTCTTTTAGCTTGCCTCTTGTGATGGAGTTCCGCATAATCCCTATACAAAGACCAACAGTAATCAGCAACGGCCCTGATATCTTTGTTCCATAACAGAAATGTCCTGATGGAATATCTCCCCATGTTCATCACTAACAGCTCCACAACTAGGAGGGAAAAAGTCTAGGTGGGAGTGGAGAAAATGAATCTTAAGAGACATGCTGTGTCCTAGGTTACGGTATATTTGCAGGAGCACTGTCACTAAATGCTTGTAGTTTTCATCTGTTTTGTTGCCTAAATGTCCTTTAACAACATTCTTGAAGGCTTCCCAAGCTTCCGTTTCTTTCCCCTCCAAAATTTGGACAAATGCAGGATAGTTTAGAAGTTCTCTTATTTGTGTCCGACAAAAATGTCTTCCTTAACTTTTGCATTACTTAATTTCCAAAATTTCTGTCTGATTGTGTTTTATTTGACAGGTGTGCCAACACCAAAAAAGTTCCTCCAAATTTAAAATCTTCACTCTAAAGCATGAAATGTCACTTTATCTTCAAAACAAGAGCTAATCTATCATTTTGTGGTGATTTTTGAACTCAGAAGATGGAAATACATGTAAATTCCCTATTTTAAAGCCCGGAACATCTTCATTGTTGCCCAGTGTTATGAAACAAAATGGCTAAAAGTTCCATGGTGTCATCAAAAGTATGGCACGTTGCTCCATCTTGCTGGAAATAACCCTTTCTCAATTCGATATCATCTCCATAAAACTTCAGAGAATATGGTGAGACGAGTACAAACATGTATAGATGCTGGTTGAGGACACTTACAACATTTTCTCTGAGATGTAAATAGTGTAATGTAATTTCTCAATTTGTATTATATTGTCCCAAAGTTGCACGCGTATCCTATTGAGGGGGTTGAGGTTTATATGGATCGCATTGTACATTTCCACATCCAACGATTTTATTGATGTCATTGTTAAGATGTGTTACAAATGTCGTAGGGAATAACACTGCCAGACAAGCATTTCATTCACAACGAAAGATTTTACAAAGGTTTACTATGATTCGCTCCTAACCAGCATAAATAAATAAATAAATATTACAAATAATATACCCTGATCGGTAGATTGCACCGTGCACCATTGATGTACATAGTTTAATAGTGAACAATATTATACATAAAATATAATTTTGGAAGCTACAAGTAATAGAGGGTAATCAAAGAATTATCTCCTAACATCGACTTACTTTCTAGGCATGATACATTTCATTTGACATTTGACTAAATGCTGCTCATTAACACTAGAATGACCCGAAAGTATGGTCTACCGAGAAAGTCCAACCTGTTATTTTGACGGGTGTAGCTTTATTTGCCCTTTTTAAAATGGTAAACAAATTAAAATGCATACCAGTTTATTTAATATTATTTATACAGTTTAACAGTATATAATTTTACATTTGCCTGAAGTATTACATAGTAAAATGGACATTTTAAGCCTAAAAGTTAATCCAAAAATACACGATAACAAAATGTGAAATGGACAACTTCCCTTAGCAAACATGCGTGTTTGAACATAAAATTTGAACAACACAGTTATACATAGTATAAAAAACACATATAAACCTGATTTAGCTCATTCAAAGCCAGCTGCAGCATCGTAGCACCTAACACACGTGTATTCAGCGTTGTCTAAACATGGTCCACAAACATACTTACTGCTAAGTTGTATATAAACTGACGTCTGCTTACATTTTCACGTGTTACTTCCTTATAGAGTACCCACGTATTAATAGCTGCCAAGGCCAATATATTGAAAAAAAAAAAAAAAAACATGCAGAGGCTACCTTCTGCATCCATATTTCACTGTGTACAGTCGAGCCATTTGATCGACGACGTCAACGTCCTACTTGGTGTTATTGTAGTACGCCACTGATTCTGGTAGCTTTCTAGGATGTTGTAACTATGCCATGCATTTAACTCAAATGAAGCACATTTTTGTTATTTTCCCCTGATAGCATGTCAGAGTTACGTCACCTGACTTATAAAGTACAGTTCTGTGCAAAGGTGCTGTAGTAGATTTTGCTGATTGAGGGATTTCCCTTCTATATTTCTTTACTGTGTCCACAATGCTTGTACTTTTACGCATCAAACTTTCTGCAACATTTGGTTGTGTAAAAATTGTCACATGCAAAAAAGGCTGTATAAGACGTATTACAACACGTTCTGTAAGAGGAACACCTGTGTGGCGCTAATCGTCTTTGCCCAGGTAAGCAAAACCATTCACCAGATACTTTGAATTTGCATCAACTGAAAGCCAAAACTGTATTTCAAATTTGTCCGGTTTATTGGTCATATATTGAATGAAAGAGCATCTAGCCTTGCAAGGAAACAGTTGCTCATCTACAGTGATATTTTCACTTGTAATGTAACACTGCAAGGAATTGGCAGTAAAAGGATTCCAGACAGGAGTAGCAGCGGCAAAGCGATCTGTACTTAGTCTTTGAGAACGTGTGTCCTTGTCATCAAATTGCCTAAAACACAAAATTTCAGCTAATTTATTTCTGCTTATTGTGTTCCTGAAAAATGGTGGTCTCGAGGTATTCGACCATAACAACTACGGAAAGGTTTTTTCTCCAACACATCGTAAACACATAAGTGGTAGCACGAATTGCGCCACTTGGGCAAAAAATCATTTTACTCATTTACAAAGAGTCTCCAGAGTACCATAAACCAATCAGGAAGGTAATGAACAACATATATGGACAGATTAGAAGGCTATTTTTCACACTTCCGTACCGGTCACGGATGACTGTCCTTGTAGTAGGAGTTGTTTGTACCAGTTTTTAGAAAGTTCCAAAATGCTTAATTCTTATTGGACGTGTTTGTCATAAGTATTTATTAAAAGTTGTAGAACATGAGAAATGTAGAAATAAAACATAAGCAAGAAATAAGTCTTCTAAAGCAGCGCATCCGTCAAAATGGCGGGTGCAGTCCTTCTAGTGTTAGAAAATCGAAGTTTACGTGTGCGACAGTGGCTGTTTTTCTGCACTACGATCTCCCATTTCAAGCGCATTTCATATAAAGGTGCCTCACGTCACAGACCTCATAAACAATCCAGTTCAAATGAGTGATAGGTGAGTAAAGAAAAAATGTATCAGCAAGTCAAAACAGACCTTAGCGGAATTTGGGGCCATTTTGAGATTAAAATATTAAAAGCTATTTACATGTGCGTAGTGAAGTGACTGTCATCTAAGACATTTTGTTTGCTCGTGTGGCGTCACTTGATGTGAGAGAACTCTTTTAGCACAAACAGTATTTTTACTGTAACCTTTGGTGCATACAAACAATTAAGATATACTTACAATCCGGCCTGCTTGAAGCACATTTCTCAGGAGGAGTCCATGAGAGCAATGACGGTAACCTTTCCTGGAGCTATCACCTGGTGACCGTCAATCTCCCATCTGGGCAGCACACGACACTGGTCTACATAGCAAGCCACTTGAACGTACAACAACGCTGATGCAATTAGTGATGCAATTCTCGCCATAACTTTAACTGAAAAAGAAATTAAGTTAACATAATGTTAAAGTACTTAATCACTAAGCGTAGAGATTAAGTTAATTGATGAAAATTAATAATTTCTTCATACTAGCTGTATATCGGCTGAGATTTTTGATATATAGAGTCAACAAGAAAAATTCAATGTCATAGCTGGGATTTGAACCACGGATCTCCTAGTTTCCGTACAGTCGCTCTAACCCATTGAGCTACCATATCGCCACAAACGGTGTATCCCGAATGCGAGAGCCCCTAGTGGTTTGCCAGGGATACATACAAGTCAAATGGAGAATTTAATGTTGGGATGGCACGTTGGCGATGGTATCTCAAGGGTTAGAGCGACTGGATGGAAACCAGGAGATCCGTGGTTCAAATCCCGGCAATGATAATGAATTTTTCATGTTGACTATCTACGTAGATTAAGGTTACTTCTCAATTCTGAGAGTTTGTTTAGAATGCTTTCCTCACTGTCGTGTTACATTTGTTTTAGATTAGATTATTTATAGTGTATTTTCCAAAATGTTACAATTTACAACTTTTGGCTACATTTATTTGTCTTTACCTTGTTGCTACCTTGTTTACATGACACCCTGGTCTTTTGCTCTGTCAGGTAACTCTTAACCTCCATGTCTCCTTGTTACTTAATTAGTTCCATTCTTCCTCACCATCTTCCTTTCTTATATTCTTTACATTTCTTGTCCCATCTTACTTTTACCTTCTGCAAGAAGTCACCAATACGTTTTATCTTCCTTACCTCCCCATTAACTACTATTAGCTAACTACTATTTACTTCCCATTAGCTACGATACTCTTCTCTACTCTCTCCCATTTTTCCTTAGAAACATTTCTCCACATTGCAACATCCTCGCTTTCTTTTCCCCCACACAATTCACAATTTCCATTTTCCCTACCTCTTATCCCTGTTAGAAGTATTGTTCTTGTTCTCATCCAAGCTAACCCTTCTCTCTCTTGTCTATTGCAGTAATCTACATATGCTTCTCGTACCCAAATTCTCTTTATTTGTTTGTAAAATTGTAATGATTTCATATTTTCTAGACTTCCGCATATTTCCTTTCTTTCTACATCTTCTATTCTACAGTTTACTAATTTACCCACATCGCATGTATTCCTTTCCTCTAATCTCCATATATCTCCCATTCCTATTCTTTCCATAATTCCACCTATCTCTGCCCACCAACTATTATTGCTCTTAAGAGTTTGCAGTTACACTGCAACCAACAACTGGTGGTAGTATTTTAAAACTATTTTTTAATATCAATAAATTTTCATACGCCTTTTAAGTGCAAAATATCAAAAATGAAAAATTTAAATTATCCATTAGAAAAACAGTTATTAAAATATGCAAATTGTCTTTTACTACAAATGCAGTTTTTGAGGGGCATTCAGCAGTTCTCAGAGTATGCATTTCCAGTGAAATCCCAGTATAGAATTTTTTTTGGGTTGAATGCAATACCTTCTCTAGCTACTTCACAGATAAATGACCATCACTGCTTCTGTCAGTCTTATACTCTCTAGATGTTACAAACATTTGTTAATAAAATGCTCTCATATTTTATATTTATAATGCAGTTTTAAAATGTTGGCTACATTTTTCAGTCCTAGTGGCATCTGTTGAATAAAATTATCTCTCACAGATATTCTTGTTTCAAATTTTAATTGTTTCGTGGGTTTTATTAATGCTCGTTGTGTAAACATATAGAGAGAAAATGCTGTTCATATTTTGTTGCATGTTATATATTACTGGGGCCCGGACTTTGATGAAAAGTCATCTTTTTCTAAGAAGTCACAGACGATGCTTATTGGAAATTAAGTGCATTCTGGAACAAATACGTTAGATATATATGTTTCTTATAGGTCATCGATAGCTATTTTCTCTACATTTTTATAATACAGAAGTGTTTTTACATTCAGATGCATTTTCCGGTCATTTTCTTTCTTTTTCCGGAATTTATTGGGCATTTTCATCTGTAGCCCGCATTTGGGAAGCCCGTGTTCGATTCCCGTATACGACCTGACCCTGACCCATGGACTATGCATAGCAGCTGCATGTATATACCACTGTGACAAATTTCAAATAGTGAGAGAACTGCTGAATACCTTTCATAGGGTAGATTCTAAGACAATTGAGAGCACACAGGATCTGTTTTCTAATACTCAAATCCAAGGTAAATTAGCTTTCATTAAATCAAATTTTACATTTTTGACGGATATCATAACCTGCCTTGAAGAAAGTGGCATGACATTGGATAAGTCAATTGAGTTAGTGAGGATTGTGGAAGAGAGGATACAAAATGTTAAAGGTGAGATTGGGGACAAAATTAGACAGAATCTAAAATTTGTGTTGGACAAAATTAAAGTATACCAAACAGATTGTCTCAGAACTGATATTTTTAAACAGGATTTAACAGGCAGTGACAGTGTTTTTCAAATATGCTCCTATAACATCTGTCGAAGTGGAGAGAAGTTTCTTAAGGTATAAAACAGTTATAGCTGACAACCGCCTTTCCTTTACTTTTGATAACTTGAAGATGACCAACGCTAAGTAAGGTATGTTTGGGCTAATGGGTACAGTAACTTATTTGTATATATTTTATAGCAATTAAATGACCTGCTTAATTTAACTTATAATTAAGTGGCAATAATAGTATTATTTAAAAAGAAAGTTTATTTTAGTATGTGGTTATTCCAACCATATATTCATTATCTGTATGTGACAGTTATTAATTTATTATCATGAAAGAAATTTTTAATTTTTGTTAGATCATTCTTCTACATTTTATGCACATTCTTATATTTTAGTGGCATTTTATAGCTCCTTTTTAGGCAATTTTAGGTCAACAACTTCCTGGCCCTATATATCAGTGTAATGCATTTGTTTTGCAGAGTGAAAATTCTGTTCTACCAAGTTTCTATGGCGACGCTCCAAGCTATGTATTACATGAATGTAAATTTAGTCTAAGAGTTTTATATCAGTATAAATCAAACTTCTACATTTATGAAGCTATTACTGGTAGAGTCTACGTTTAACGATTTTGGGTCGAATTCGTATAATATTTCCACACATTATTATACTAAACAAATAGAAAATAATATTAAACTTCCCCAGATTATCAATCCTAAATCAAAGTACTCAGACTTTTATTATAAGTGCATTATGAGACTGCTACGATGCTACAGAAGATGCAATATAATTACTAAATTATAATTTTATCAGCCTCAGTGCAGATTTCAATAAAAACATATATGGTTTAAGTATTGTAGTTCAACACACTCCAGAAGGGTATTCATTACAATCTGACGTGTGCCTATTTTATCAGTTTCTGTAGACTTGTACTCAAAGGTGTGTGTGTGTGTGTGTGTGTGTGTGTGTGTGTGTGCGCGCGCGTGCGTGTGTGTGTTCTCTGTGTAAAGTGCCCAATTTTATAGTATTCACAGCAGCCTAAGAAATTCCTGGACTGTTATATGCGGATGACTTAATGGTAGGATCTATAACGGTAGTAGGATTGCAGAAGACAATAAATGAAATACAGAAATTCTGTGAAGAGTGGGGAATAAAAACAAACATAAATAAGTCGAAAGTTATGGTCTTCAAGAAGGGAGTTAAATTGAAAAAAGGTGAAAATGGAGTACTAAATGGCAAAAGCGTAGAAGTGGTCAGTGAATTTGAATACTTAGGAGTAACGTTGAATAACAATGGAAAGTCGGGAGCACACAGCAGAAAAATTGAATCAAAAAGGAAAGGCGACAATGAATGGGATAAGAATATGCAAATATAAGTTAGAAATGACAACAAAGTTGTTAGAAAGAATGTATGAAGCAATAGTTGAATCCAAAATGTTGTATGCAGTGGAGATCTGGGGGGGGGGGGGGGCGCGGGGCACAGAGGTAAACAAAACTGTGGACCAAAACTACAGAAGGTTTTGTAAAGAGCTACTAGGCTTACCAAGATCAGCACCTAGGGAAGTAGCTTTAGTAGAATTAGGAAAGACAAGAAGAAATGGAATAATAATGGAAAGAATAATAACATTTTGGTATAGGTGTTTGGCCAAAGAAGAATGGGAAATTATGAAATTATGCATGAGACAGCAAAAAATATTAGAGAACTCAAATAGTTGGTGGGCAGAGATAGAAGGAATTATGGAAAAAATACGAATGGAAGATATATGGAGATTAGAGGAAAGGAATACAAGCGATGTGGGCAAATTAGTAAAATGCAAAATAGAACATATACAAAAACGGGAAATATGGGCAAGTCTAGAAAATAAGAAATCATTACAATTTTACAAGCAAATAAAAAGAAATTGGGGACGAGAAGCATATGTAGATTACTGCAATAGACAAGAGAGAGAAGGGTTAGCTTGGATGACAACAGGAAGAATATTTCTAAGAGGGATAAGAGGTAGGGAAAAGGGAATTTGTGTATTGTGCGGGGAAAAGAAAGCATAGAACACTATGTAACAGAATGCGAGGAGGTTGCAATGTGGAGAAATGTTTGTAAGGAAAAATGGGAGAAATTAGAGAAGAGGATAGTAGCTATAAGACTGTTAGCGGGCAGGGAAGAATAGAAGGTAAGGAGAGAAAGTAAAAGAAAATTGGGCGAGAAATATAAAGTATATAAGAAAGGAAGATCAGGTGGAAGAATGGGACTAATTAATTAACAAGGAGTCATGGAGGTTAAGTGCTGCCTGACAGAGCAGAAGAATAGGGTGTCATGTAAGACAAGGTAGCAGCAAGGTAAAGACTAATAAATGTAAAGAATATAAGAAAGGAAAATGAGGGGGAAGAAAGGAATAATTAAGTAACAAGGAGACATGAAGGTTAAGAGTTACCTGGCAGAGCAGAAGACCAGGGTGTCATGTAAGTCAAGGTAGCAACAAAGTAAAGACAAATAAATGTGTCATATATTTTTTAAAGTTAAAATTTTTGGAATATGCACAACAAATCTAAAATATAATGATAATGAATTTCACACAGTGTTTATGTTTTCTTAATTTAAGGGCGTACTATGGCATTTACTTTGTAATAAGAAGTTTTAACATGATTTGCATCCAACCTATTTTGCGGTTGCTCGTCAGTGCTCAAGTAACATTCCTATTTCAATTGGTATTTGTCTATCCCAATTAATGAGTCACAGTTTACAACAAATCTGGGAAAGTTCACCATTGCTGTGTGTGTGTGTGTGTGTGTGTGTGTGTGTGTGTGTGTGTGTGTGTGTGTGTGTGTGTGTGTGTGTGTGTGTGTGTGTGTGTGTGTGTGTAAACAGCATAACACAAAAATGAAAGAAACAAATTGGCTAAACACCAACTTTCAGAGAACAGTTCAGCACATTCCAAGAAATCACGCCAGCTCTAATTACTCTTCATATGCAATATGTTTTCAAATATTTTGAATTTCAAAAGAACCCTTTCTCTTTCCGTTATACAATATATTTTCATTATAATTTAAATGTTTATCTAGTTTCCGGAAGTGTCTTGTGAATTCGTAACATATTTTTTATAATGTTAAAGGATACATGAACATGCAGTGCACAAAATTGCAGAAAACAAAAAATGTTTTACAAGTAATATTTTTGTTGAATAAACCATTTCCAAAATATGTATTATTAATGGTTCTGATTCCTACAGTACTGTGTCATTCTAGTATAAATTTTTATTTTCGTGATTGTGTGCAAAGAGAATGGAATGCAGCTGAGATATAGCTCTCAGTTCTTTATCTTTTAGCTGCCTTTGTTCCCTTTGTATCAACAATGAATTTCCAATATAGTTTTCCGTGTAAACTTCTAGAACTAGACCCAAATAATATAGATGTAAGTAAAAGATCTCCCAAGACAAGTTATTTTAGCCGATAATAAATGACAGAGCATAGAGAAGATGCCCACAATCAGATCTCTATAAAATATAAGCAATATTTATTAAGAAAGGAATACTTACTCTTTTGTTCGGCGACTGTTGCTTACTGCTGGGTTTCGAAGTTACCAGTGTCGTATCAGCAGTCAAAGGTCACGTGACCTTGTGTGGTCAACATGGACTATGAACGAGCACATGCTTATCATTTGTCTTGACTTCTGCAACGTCCGCATACTAGCACATGTCCTTAGTTTACTCAACACAGATTAAGAAATTGGAAGTTTGAGCGATTACAAAGTTGTGCTTTAAAGAAGTAAACCTGGGCGTAACAATAACGGACGATGATAACAATAATAACATACAGATATTCCAAAAAGTATTCTAGTTCATAAAATATAACAAACACAATCAGAAGAAAGTAGATAAGAACCGAAAAATAGCCATTTACTTAACTCTGTTGATATCTAGATTTAAAAATAAAACATAATTTGGGTTCTTATATTGCTTAGTTAGTGAACAGCTCTACTTTAGGCCACGCCGTGGCTCAGTGGTTAGACGGATTGGCTCTCACCAAGGCGGAATTCACTTAATAAGAATATTTACTGCAACAAACAGATTTACAAAGGCGGCCATAATGGCCGTTTACCTGCCCAGAAGCGGAGCTGCCTACAAAAACATCCTAAACCATCAATGGGCAATTCTAGAGAGAGAGTCTCTCACTTAAAGATTACTCACCTAGTCATAAAGCAGGGGAGGGAGTGACGTCAGCTACTACTTGAATCAACAGAGTAAATTAATACAATCTGTGACAATAAACAAACAATAAGTATTTTCTTACATCGGTTGATATCTAGATTTAAAAATAAAACATAATTTGGGTTCTTATATTGTTTAGTTAGTGAACAGCTCTACGTAATTTAAAATCATGACCCATTTGATGTCAAACAAGTTTTCGTTTAGTAAACAAGGTTCCAGGTATCATGCATGCCTCGTTGACAGTCACCCCTTCCCTTTCCTTATGCGTTTGTAGTGTTTTATTCTGACAGTTCCATCTCTGTTTTCAAAGCCGTGACTGCTATTTAAGTAATATGGGTCGAAAATGTCGTGAAATATAAAGGAAAAGAGAGAAACTTACATCAAGTTATTTAAATAAGGAAAATCTTTTCAAGAAATTGGAGAAACCATCGGAAGACCTACTAGTACAGTGACGACTATTATATATAGGTTTGTTCATAACGAAACTTACGAAAATCAATCAAGAAGAGGTCCTCTTGCAGTTCTATCCGAGATGGAGAAACGACAGTTACTTAGAGAAGTCAAGAAAAATCCTAAACGAAGTGCTCCAAAACTTGCTATTGGAGTTCAAACACACACAGGATTTTAGCCGGGATTTGAACCACGGATCTTCTAATGTCATCGGCACGTTGACCATCGTTGCTCAATCGTTAGAGCGGCTGGACGGAGACCAGAAGATCCGTGGTTCGAATCCCGTCTATGGCATTGAATTTTTCAGTCTGACTCTACGTTTGGACAAAAAATACCTGTCTAATTAGGCACCAAAATAGGGTAACAAGTCGCGATATGAACCTTGAACTTTCACTTCGGATATCATAAAGTCATATTTAATGCAGACATTAAGTAGTGTGAGCTTTTCTACTTATAATGCTGTAACTTAACACCAGAAAATATATTCCATATTAGGAACGTCTGCCACTCCATATTAGGAATCACATTTTTTCTAGTTTTAAAGAATTGTATTTTATTTGCATAACAGTGTATTTTCCCGTATGGGAAGGGATCCGTCCCTTTCAGCTGCCAAAGTGCGGGCGCTTAGCACTCGTGGTACCTCTGACGTTACTAGAGGAACCTCGGGCCGAACAGCAGAGCCCCTCCTTCGGGAGTTGTTCGGATTGGGATGGACTCGAGGGGGCAGTGTGTTCCCGAATCCCGTGGGAATCGGGTACGTCTTCGGACGGGGTTGAGGGAAGCCATTAGGTCTCCCGGGTACTAGCTAGTAGAAGGTGTGCTAGATCACCAGGCGGCCCCACCGAGGTTTTTCGGTAGTCTTCACCTTGAGTGTTGACGCGCGTAAGTGGCGTATCCACTTCCATCCCGTCTTGAGTCCATAGGACCAGATGGGGGGGCTTGTTACTCTCTAGGTCTTGCCCTATGGAAAGCACCTCGGAGGACACCGAGCGCCCTTTGGGACAGCTGGGATACTCCCTGGTTGAAGGAGACCCGGGTCCAGTTCCTACGGGTTCAAGGCTAATGGGAGTACAGCCTCTGGACTCAACAGTGTATTTAAGCTGGAGTAATAGGTTCTATAAGAAGGTAAAGAGTTGGAGTATACAAATGTATTATTTATAGGCATTAACCTGTGCTATTATTCGTCATAAAACAAAAAGAAAATAGGTACCCCATATTAGGCAACTTTCCCCTATCCTAGACCTTGCTGTGCACCAAATATATTGTCAAATAACATAGGAAGGTCCAGCTGCAAGAATAGGAATCATAAGATACAAATTTCATGTTATAATTTAAAAAATCCAGTTGTAGTAATGAAATACAAAAGTTAAATTAACAACGTGATGGTGATCACCGCTCGGTAAGTAAGTTTTATGCTCTGTAACTGACTTTTGGGTTATTTTTAAAATCTTCACTGAAGCTGCTGTAGGAAATTCAAGCATCAAGACAGTAAAAGGAAACACGCAGCGAGTTGTGGGCCCCAGGGGATGCGGGGGCACATGTAAATTCCGTGTGAGATAGGGGGACCTGCAAACAGGAAGCGTGGTGCTTCAGAATCTGTCCCTCAAGCGGACCACTTCCGCTTTCACACCCAACTCATCAGTATGCATAGTTTTTCGAGAGGCGTTCTAATGCGTAATGTGACACGTGGACGCTCCTACTTGTGTTCTTCAGTCCCAGCAGTGGTCTGTCTGCCTCTCGAAAATAAAACAGGAAACGGGAATTCAATTAAGTAATACTGGCAAGTTAGTGTTACCCAGCAGTTCATTGTCACAGCAGTTTAGCCTGCAATGCAATTACTGCAACAACTACCCTGTTTTATAAAGTAAAAAGTGGTAAAAGGATAGACACAAGGCTATTATCGCAGTCGTTTTCCCTACCAAAATGCTTCATAAACATAAATCCTATTGCGCAGTAAACTTGAACATTGAAACAGCCTTCCCTACCCACAGAGTGACAGCATATCAAAACTGTGCATATCATCAGAATCAATGGAGTTTGTATTTTTATATCTTTATTCAGATCTACAACAAATACACTCCTGGAAATTGAAATAAGAACACCGTGAATTCATTGTCCCAGGAAGGGGAAACTTTATTGACATATTCCTGGGGTCAGCTACATCACATGATCACACTGACAGAACCATAGGCACATAGACACAGGCAACAGAGCATGCACAATATCGGCACTAGAAACGTGTATATCCACCTTTCGCAGCAATGCAGGCTGCTATTCTCCCATGAGAAGAGATGCTGGATGTAGTCCTGTGGAATGGCTTGCCATGCCATTTCCAGCTGGCGCCTCAGTTGGACCAGCTTTCATGCTGGACGTGCAGACCGCGTGAGACGACGTTTCATCCAGTCCCAAACATGCTCAATGGGGGACAGATCCGGAGATCTTGCTGGCCAGGGTAGTTGACTTATACCTTCTAGAGCACGTTGGGTGGCACGGGATACATAAGGACGTGCATTGTCCTGTTGGAACAGCAAGTTCCCTTGCCGGTTAGGAATGGTAGAACGATGGGTTCCATGACGGTTTGGATGTACCATGCACTATTCAGTGTCCCCTCGACGATCACCAGAGGTGTACGGCCAGTGTAGGTGATCGCTCCCCACACCACGATGCCTGGTGTTGGCCCTGTGTGCCTCGGTCCTATGCAGTCCTGATTGTGGCGCTCACCTGCATGGCGCCAAACACGCATACGACCATCATTGGCACCAAGGCAGAAGCGACTCTCATCGCTGAAGACGACACGTCTCCATTCGTCCCTCCATTCACGCCTGTCGCGACACCACTGGGGGCGGGCTGCACGATTTTGGGGCGTGAGCGGAAGATGGCCTCAAGATGCGTGGGACCGTAGCCCAGCTTCATGGAGACGGTTGCGAATGGTCCTCACCGATACCCCAGGAGCAACAGTGTCCCTAATTTGCAGGGAAGTGGCGGTGCGGTCCCCTACGGCACTGCGTAGGATCCGACGGTCTTGGCGTGCATCCGTGCGTCGCTGCGGTCCGGTCCCAGGTCGACGGGCACGTGCACCTTCCGCCGACCATTGGCGACAACATCGATGTACTGTGGAGACCTCACGCCCCACGTGTTGACCTTATTCGGCGGTACGTCCACCCAGCCTCCCGCATGCCCACTATAAGCCCTCGCTCAAAGTCCGTCAACTGCACATATTGTTCACGTCCACGCTGTCGCGGCATGCTACCAGTGTTAAAGACTGCGATGGAGCTCCGTATGCCACGGCAAACTGGCTGACACTGACGGCGGCGGTGCCGAAACGCTGCGCAGCTAGCGCCATTCGATGGCCAACACCGCGGTTCCTGGTGTGTCCGCTGTGCCCTGCGTGTGATCATTGCTTGTACAGCCCTCTCGCAGTGTCCGGAGCAAGTATGGTGGGTCTGACACACCGGCGTCAATGTGTTCTTATTTCCATTTCCAGGAGTGTAGCTATGCAATGTGGCGTGCATTTGTAGAACAGGACAAAAACACTTAATCATTATTTTAATTATGTGGAAACTTGGTAGTGGCTTTAATTATTAAGTCATTAACTTTACTTCACAAACATATTCACACTGGATTCTAGGGCTCTACGTAATAAAAGGTTTCCACTTTAGGTTATCTCGGTTGGGGTGAGTTACATGGATAAGGTTTTCTCCGGTTTTTTCCCTGATCCTGAAAGACAAATGTCGGGTAACTCTAAGTTCCATGGACCCCGGACTCATTTGAGCATCATTTCATTCATCGTCCGGTATGATTTAAAAAACCTGAATGGAAATCTTTACATTTTAAACGCAAGGAAAGTATTTAAATGCACAATGCCCTCTGTTCTTCTCCCACGACTACATAAAAGGTGTGCGGAGCTACAAATCACGTGATTCTCGAGTGTACAGCAGCAACTTCCTTTCATTATCAGTCCAGGTCCCAGTCTGCCTCTGCTATTTGCATACAGTATGTTGTTTATTATGCATTGTTGTCATCCGATATTTGATCTCAGTGCTGTTTTTGAAGGTGTGTATTTCAGCATCCAATACACAAAATGGGACACAAGAAGCTCACTTATGAGAAGACGACTCGTGCTTTAACTCTGTTAGAGGTAGGTACCTCTGTAATTCGTATAGCTGCTGATCTAAAGACAAGCCATTTACAACCTAAAAACACAGCAGCACATTTGCCATATGGCATCAGACCAACTAGAAGAACAGGCTCAGGTGGTAAATCAAAGACTTCTCCAAGGATTGCTGACGTTCTAAAACGTGCAGTGATAGCTAATCCATGGATTACAGCAGCAGGTTTAAAAAGAATCATCCAGAACTGTTAAAAAGTGCTGCAATTTACTCTAATCAGCATCGGCTTCGAAAAGACTCAAGTTTACCAATTAGTTCTGCTGCCAAGAAGCCTCTTCTAACTGAAGCTATGATGAAGAAAAGAATACCTTTTTGTAAACATATCAGCACTGGACATCAGAGGAATGGCGCAAGGTAACGTTTTCTGAAGAAAGCACTTTCATGGTCAGAGGAAAGCCCAAAAAGGTGAGAAGGCCAAAAAATGTGTCACGGTATGATCCAAATTTTACGGTCAAAAGTGTTAAACATCCAAAAAGTGTGATGATATGGGGTGCCTTTAGTATTAATTGTGATAAAAGTGGCTTGTACTTTCTCCCTAAAAATGCAACAATGAAATGAAGTACCTATTTAGAAGTGTTGCCACAGCATTTGGTCACATTTTGGCCAATTCATCAGTGTCAGTTCTTTATGCATGATGGTACCGCTGCTTACAGAACAAAGATGGTTCAGAAGTTCCTAAAAGACAATAATATAGCTGTACTTGACTGACCTGGTAATTCTCCTGACCTAAATGTTTGGGATCAAATGAAAAATAAAATAAAAGAGCTGCAACCATCAAATACTAAGAAGCTGCAGGAGGTGTTGAAGTTCGGATGGAAATAGACAAAAAATATTTTGAAAATCTATCAGATACGTTGCTCAGGAGCCTCATGAATGTAATACACGTTTAGGGAAATATGACCAAGTACTAACTGTACGGAGAAGTTCATAATAAAACCTTGTAAAGTCAGTTTTTTGTTTTTATTACCATGTAAAGATTTCCATTGCGGCCACCATCAGATTATTATATATTTCAAATGAGAAGAGCTCCCGCCTGTAGCGAACCAGATGCGTTAGAGCCTTCAGCGTTGTCACCTCGTTATCCCAACTCTTTTTATATCCCCCACTCTCGCTCTCGTACACTTGCGCTAGATGTAAGGCAACGCAAACTGAATTTTCCAAAGTTTTACAATAATGCAGTCGTAGAAATCAAAATTTCAGCATGAATATTGTATATTACCCAAATGTTTTAAATATATTCGAGGGCTGTTCAATAAACAATTATCACATTTATTTTTTTGACAATGTACCTTTAGTCATCCTACTGGTCCTTCTCAAAATAGTCTCCCCTGAATGCGATGCACTTGTCCCAGCGTTTCTGCAGTCTTCAAACACATGCTGGAAACCATTTTTGAGAGATCCTTCAAAATCGTCTCCGCAGCCTTCACCACTGCTTTTGATGATGGATAATGCCTCCCACGAAGGCGTTTGTTCAAGTTAGGGAACAGAAAAATGTCACATGGGGCTAAATCCGGACTATAGGGAGGGTGAGGAATACACTTCAAGTTGATTTTTGTAAGATATTCAGCAACAACATTGGCAATGTGTGGCCGCGCATTATCGTGGTGCAGTACCCAGCCTGCTTCATGAAAATGTGGTCCTTTGCGCCTGATATGGACTTGCAATGTTTTCAGGACATCCATGTAGTATTGTCCAGTTACTGATGTGTGTGCAGGTACAAAATGCTGATAAACCATTCCATGAACATCAAAGAATGAGATGACTATAACTTTCCCAGCAGAAGCAACCACTTTTGCTTTTTGGGGGGGGGGGGGGTTGTTGATGAAGGATATTTCCACACTGAGCTTTGCTGTTTGCCCTCGGGATCAAAATGATGTAGCCAAATTTCATCAGCAGTGATTACTTTTGAAAGAAACTCCGGATCTTCCTCTAACATCAACTTTAGCTGCATGTTACCTCCATGTAACGGTAGGCGACACTGAACATGTCTAAACTTGCCTGGTTCTCACAGGCGGGAACCAGAAGTACCTACAATGAAACTACTACGGCGTGTTTGTTTCACATTAAGCTAACAGAATATAATAAAATGGAATTTTGGTGCGAAAAATTGTGACCGTAAAAAAAGTTATGATCATTTATTATTGAACAGCCCTCGTAATACTTTATATAATTTCCATTGAGCTTAGCTACCCCTAAATCTTTGAGAAGCACTGTCTGTTAAAAGTTAATGAATAGTGGACGAACTGCGCTACCCATTCTAATGATGGACAATGTTCTAAAATATTTGTCAGTTACTGTACTACTTATTTTAGTGGTGTTTAGTAATACTATATCAAAGCCTTTTGAACAACATAGATTATAATGTAAGCTTTATCACACTTTTCCATTTTTGAAGGGCGCTTGGAAATGTAGAACTATCCCCTAGGCCACATAGGAACTGACAGAAGAATACCTAACATTTACAACAGGATAATCTGAGCTTTCCAGCTGAGTATCACAAGAGATGAGAAATTATAGATAACAATGGGAGCAACATTTATTTGAGAACGTGCTCCGAATGTTTGTGGAGTAACAAAACACACAGTGTTCATTTTTATTCGTTCTTTCCGCCCTCTGTATGAGCAAGAATGACGTCATAGTTGACTGGTGAGTCTATCTTCAAATCATAGTGCCGTCTACGGGGAAGCGTTAATTTCTGCGGAACAGTAAACAAATTACAGCGCTCTGAGAGTGGTGGCGCTGATAACTAATGAAACCAGCTCGCCTGGATATGCACACAGAGCACCGCGTCTTCATGGTTCAATACTACTTTCGTACTGGCATTTCAATTGGTGCGACATATAAATATAATTTAAACTGTCACATAGAGGAGTTTATGCAAAGCTATCCGGCATTCAGACCAGTACCTCGGAGCGTAATGTTGGCAAAATGGTCCAGATACGTCAAATTTACATACTTTGTTTGCAACATAAACGTCTTACGTTTTAGCAGTTATGATATAACTTTTTGTCATTGTCACACTTAATTAAAATGTCTATTAATGTCTTTTAAAACCAATTCCAAGATACAGGATCAGTTACTCGCAAAAAGCGAGACACTGGACGCTAAAAAGTGACTGGTCCCAATCTACAAGCAGAAAGAAAGACAGAAAGACCTCAAACATGACTTCTCGCAATACAGACAATGTTTAAGGAGAAGAGAGATAGTAAATATAAGAAAATGGACACATAACACTATGTACTAGAGATATTTTCTAGCTTAGACTTGGATAAAAGCTTTCTACATATTGTAACACTAATTTATTTTTCATTCCTAGAACATGTTTTGCTAATTTTCTGGTTTGTAATGAAGTTACATTGTGAGGAAACTGTGAGTTATAGAAAAGAATTGAGATCAAATTGAAATATTTCTATTTTATGTGACAGGTTTGCAATATGTATATATGTCTACTATAACAGAAAACAGATGTTCATTTTGAAATAAGTGTTCTTTGACTTATCATTTCGTATATTCCTCATGGTCTACTTATATTGTTGCTTAATTAGCTTTACAGTGCATTGCATTATGTAGTATAGTTTTACGAAAACAGTTATCGTGTCTACACACCTGGCGAAATTACGCACCTTTACATTACGCGGACAGACCCACCTCTCAAATAATAGGGGAGATGCGCCCAGTACTGCGCAGTACCCAGTACCGCACGGTGCATCTCGTAGTTGGCGATTGATAGTAGAAGCTCATGATGTGTATTTAGACAAACAGCTATCTTTGAAAGTGTAGAGCCAGACTGAAAAATTCAATGCCGTAGCCGGGATTTGAACCACGGATCTTCTGGTTCCGTCCAGCCGCTCTAACCATTTGAGCTACTATGGCCAACATGCCAACATGACATTAAATTCTCAAACTGACTCACGTTTCTCCAAGTAAACCACTAGGAGTTCTCATTAACACATGAGACAACTACCTTAATGACGACTTACTATGCTGTAAGTACTTTATGACCCGGGTTTTATAGTAAACCACTAGGAGTTCTCATAAACACATGAGACAACTACCTTAATGACGACTTACTATGCTGTAAGTACTTTAAGGTCCGGGCTTTATAGTAAACCACTAGGAGTTCTCATAAACACATGAGACAACTACCTTAATAACGACTAACTATGCTGTAAGTACTTTAAGACCCGGGCTTTATACTTAACCACTAGGAGTTCTCATGAACACATGAGACAACTACCTTAATGACGACTTACTATGCTGTAAGTACTTTAAGACCCGGGCTTTATAGTAAACCACTAGGAGTTCTCACAAACACATGAGACAACTACCTTAATAACGACTTACTATGCTGTAAGCACTTTAAGACCCGGGCTATATAGTAAACCACTAGGAGTTCTCATAAACACATGAGACAACTACCTTAATGACGACTAAATATGCTGTAAGTACTTTAAGACCCGGGCTTTATAGTTAACCACTAGGAGTTCTCATGAACACATGAGACAACTACCTTAATGACGACTTACTATGCTGTAAGTACTTTAAGGCCTGGACTTTATAGTAAACCACTAGGAGTTCTCATAAACACATGAGACAACTACATTAATGACGACTTGCTATGCTGTAAGTACTTTAAGGCCCGGGCTTTATAGTTAACCACTAGGAGTTCTAATGAACACATGAGACAACTACCTTAATGACGACTTACTATGCTATAAGTACTTTAAGACCTGGACTTTATAGTAAACCACTAGGAGTTCTCTTAAACACATGAGACAACTACATTAATGACGACTTGCTATGCTGTAAGTACTTTAAGGCCCGGGCTTTATAGTTAACCACTAGGAGTTCTCATGAACACATGAGACAACTACCCTAATGACAACTTACTATGTTGTAAATACTTTAAGGCCCGGGCTTTATAGTTAACCACTAGGAGTTCTCATGAACACATGAGACAACTACCTTAATGACGACTTACTATGCTGTAAGTACTTTAAGGCCCGGGCTTTATAGTTAACCACTAGGAGTTCTGATGAACACATGAGACAACTACCTTAATGACAACTAACTATGCTGTAAGTACTTTAAGGCCCGGGATTTATAGTTAACCACTAGGAGTTCTCATGAACACATGAGACAACTACCTTAATGACAACTTACTATGCTGTAAGTACCTTAAGGCCCGGGCTTTATAGTTAACCACTAGGAGTTCTCATGAACACATGAGACAACTACCTTAATGACGACTTACTATGCTGTAAGTACTTTAAGGCCCGGGCTTTATAGTTAACCACTAGGAGTTCTCATAAACACATGAGACAACTACCTTAATGACAACTTACTATGCTGTAAGTGCTTTAAGGTCCGGGCTTTATAGTAAACCACTAGGAGTTCTCATAAACACATGAGACAACTACATTAATGACGACTTGCTATGCTGTAAGTACTTTAAGGCCCGGGCTTTATAGTTAACCACTAGGAGTTCTCATGAACACATGAGACAACTACCTTAATGACAACTTACTATGCTGTAAGTACTTTAAGGCCCGGGCTTTATAGTTAACCACTAGGAGTTCTCATGAACACATGAGACAACTACCTTAATGACGACTTACCATGCTGTAAGTACTTTAAGGCTCGGGCTTTATAGTTAACCACTAGGAGTTCTCATAAACACATGAGACAACTACCTTAATGACAACTTACTATGCTGTAAGTACTTTAAGGTCCGGGCTTTATAGTAAACCTCTAGGAGTTCTCATAAACACATGAGACAACTACCTTAATGACGACTTGCTATGCTGTAAGTACTTTAAGGCCCGGACTTTATAGTTAACCACTAGGAGTTCTCATGAACACATGAGACAACTACCTTAATGACAACTTACTATGCTGTAAGTACTTTAAGGCCCGGGCTTTATAGTTAACCACAAGGAGTTCTCATGAACACATGAGATAACTACCTTAATGACGACTTACTATGCTGTAAGTACTTTAAGGCCCGGGTTTTATAGTAAACCACTAGGAGTTCTCATAAACACATGAGACAACTACCGTAATGACGACTTACTATGATGTAGGTACTTTAAGACCCGGGATTTATAGTAAACCACTAGGAGTTCTCATAAACACATGAGACAACTACCTTAATGACGACTTACTATGCTGTAAGTACTTTAAGACCCGGGCTTTATAGCTTGGACCACTAGAAGTTCTCATAAAGACATGAGACAACTAGCTTAATGACGAATTACTATGCTGTAAGTACTTTAAGGCCCGGGCTTTTTAGTTAACCACTAGGAGTTCTCATAAACACATGAGACAACTACCTTAATGAGAAATTACTATGCTGTAAGTACTTTAAGGTCCGGGCTTTATAGTAAACCACTAGGAGTTCTGATAAACACATGAGACAACTACATTAATGACGACTTACTATGCTGTAAGTACTTTAAGACCCGGGTTTTATAGTAAACCACTAGGAGTTCTCATAAACACATTAGACA
The DNA here is from genome assembly GCA_030765055.1 of Mantis religiosa. Classification (NCBI taxonomy): domain Eukaryota; kingdom Metazoa; phylum Arthropoda; class Insecta; order Mantodea; family Mantidae; genus Mantis; species Mantis religiosa. Next base: position 211,977,703 of record CM060952.1, read on the forward strand.
ACTACCTTAATGACGACTTACTATGCTGTAAGTACTTTAAGGCCCGGGCTTTATAGTTAACCACTAGGAGTTCCCATAAACACATGAGACAACTACCTTAATGACGACTTACTATGCTGTAAGTACTTTAAGGCTCGTGCTTTATAGTAAACCACTAGGAGTTCTCATAAACATATGAGAGAACTACCTTAATGACGACTTACTCTGCTGTAAGTACTTTAAGACCCGGGCTTTATAGTTAACCACTAGGAGTTCCCATAAACACATGAGACAACTACCTTAATGACGACTTACTATGCTGTAAGTACTTTAAGACCCGGGCTTAATAGTAAACAACTTGGAGTTCTCATAAACACATGAGACAACTACCTTAATGACGACTTACTATGCTGTAAGTACTTTAAGGCCCGGGCTTTATAGTTAACCACTAGGAGTTCTGATAAACACATGAGACAACTACATTAATGACGACTTACTATGCTGTAAGTACTTTAAGGCCCAGGCTTTATAGTAAACCACTAGGAGTTCTCATAAACACATGAGACAACTACGTTAATGACGACTTACTATGCTGTAAGTACTTTAAGGCCCGGGCTTTATAGTTAACCACTAGGAGTTCCCATAAACACATGAGACAACTACCTTAATGACGACTTACTATGCTGTAAGTACTTTAAGGCCCGGGCTTTATAGTAAACCACTAGGAGTTCTCATAAACATATGAGACAACTACCTTAATGACGACTTACTATGCTGTAAGTACTTTAAGACCCGGGCTTTATAGTTAACCACTAGGAGTTCCCATAAACACATGAGACAACTACTTTAATGACGACTTACTATGCTGTAAGTACTTTAAGACCCGGGCTTTATAGTAAACAACTTGGAGTTCCCATAAACACATGAGACAACTACCTTAATGACGACTTACTATGCTGTAAGTACTTTAAGACCCGGGCTTTATAGTAAACCACTAGGAGTTCTCATAAACACGTGAGACAACTACCTTAATGACGACTTACTATGCTGTAAGTACTTTAAGGCCCGGGCTTTATAGTAAACAACTAGGAGTTCCCATAAGCACATGAGACAACTACCTTAATGACGACTTACTATGCTGTAAGTACTTTAAGGCCCGGACTTTATAGTAAACCACTAGGAGTTCTCATAAACACATGAGACAACTACCTTAATGGCGACTCACTATGCTGTAAGTGCTTTAAGACCCGGGCTTTATAGTAAACAACTAGGAGTTCCCATAAACACATGAGACAACTACCTTAATGACGACTTACTATGCTGTAAGTACATTAAGACCCGGGCTTTATGGTAAACAACTGGGAGTTCTCATAAACACACGAGACAACTACCTTAATGACGACTTACTATGTTGTAAGTACTTTAAGACCAGGGCTTTATAGCAAACCACTAGGAGTTCTGATAAACACATGAGACAACTACCTTAATGACGACTTACTATGCTGTAAGTACTTTAAGGCCCGGGCTTTATAGTAAACCACTAGGAGTTCTGATAAACACATGAGACAACTACCTTAATGACGACATACTATGTTTTAAGTACTTTAAGGCCCGGGCTTTATAGCTCGGACCACTATTAGGTACAACTAATGGAAATTAATTGTTCTTTCACACTAGCCGTGTGTAGGACGCACTATGAAAGGGTACAGCCAGACTGAAAAATTCAATGCCATAGCCGGGATTTGATCCAACTATCTTTGTTACCAACGGAAAGTTTTCCCTCATCCTTGACCGTTGAATCAGAAGTTATTGTTCAGAGAAGTCGTGTAGTGAACTGGAGCTGTGCTGTTAATAACTTGCTGACATTGCTGCTGCCTTTTCCGGTGAAAAACTAATTATTTGTACTCATATTATTTGGTATTAAGTGCACTACACAAACACAAAATACAGTGTCGGTTTAAAAGAATCGTGCCGTGCTATGAGATTACGTACGTGTGAGTTGCTCAGTACCGTACGATAGCAATTTTCCCAGTACCGTACGTGAAGATATATTTTTGTTCCCTGAACTTGCACTCACATTAAATTATAGGAATTCTGTCAACATGGAGTCCAGAAAGAAAGAAAAATTGCTAGAAGAGAGTATGAAACAAGCAATAAAGAATGTGATAGAAGGATCAGTGAACCTGGGAGTGGCAGTATATATTGCTGAAACATTAACATCGACTCTGTATAAGTTGATGTTGCAAGAAGAGGCACAAAAACAGAAGAACAATCCAATATCAAAGGGACGCAAGACTAACAGTAGCAAAACTATAAATAGAGAACCTAGCTCTAACTCTGTGTCATCAGAAGCTTGAAATTGTGAAGAGATTTAGAAGACAAAAATAAAATTAAATTTTGGAACCAAAACCAGTGTTGATTGAAGTGTTCTAACAGAGTGTATCATTTGTATAGAAATCACAGAAGAGGCTTGGGTTCATTGTGTATCGTGCAAGGGTTGGACACATATTCAATGTAAGGGCAAGAGAACATTGATTTTTATAGATGTGATCACTGCGTTTAAAAAATGTTTCATTAGTTCTAAGACATCTTTATTTTGTTGTGATAATCTCTAGATAATGCTTTGAAAAAATATATTATCACGTTACCGTGTTGTGTTTTTATCTCAAAAATACAATAACTATCTTAAGAATCGGCCGCGCCGTGGCTCAGTGGTTAGACCGCTTGGCTCTCACCAAGGCGGCCCGGGTTCGATCCCAGGCGACCGCAAAGTGAGATTTGTGATGCACAACACGGCGCTGGTGCGGGTTTTCTCCGGGATCTCCGGTTTCCCCCGCCATCTATTTCCACCGGTGCTCCATCTTCATCTCATGTATCATCAGTGTCACCACCTGCGGTACCGTATGTAGTAAAAGCGGGCGTTAAACTCTACACATTTCATTTCATTATAAGAATAATTATCTTGTGATTTATTATGCAGTTCTTCCTTCTTTATTTATAAGTATGTATTTATTTACGTCTGTCCGATACTGGGAAACACTTTTTGAGATGCGCAGTTGCCACTAATATTTACTTTAGTTATTAAAAGCTAAAATGACTCTCGTTCATGAGTGTTCATTACTAATGTTCTTTCTGTATGTTATTAGATTCATGATAATAGTAACACGGTACTTGTTCTTCATTGCGTTTTCTTTCAATTTTGAAAAAACCTTACGTGTGCGGTAATGGGCGCATCTCACCCTATATTTACCTGGCGATAGAGGGACGTCTCAAAGCTGCTGTCAGTACATCAAGTACGATTGCAAGCCGCTAATAGAACCTTATATAAACTCGCTCCATCAGCGATGCTGTTGATGACGTCGAAATTTGCGCGGTAAAATCACAAATAAAAAATGAACGCAGTGTATAAAGAGTGAGGAAGTTCATCCCGGCTAAGCAACCACCAACATATTCACCAATGAACTGTCGCCATCATCATCTTTATTAACATTGAAATCTATATTTATAAATGTATTTAAGTTTAAATTTTTCTTTAGACTACTTAGTAGTTTTAATTATACCATTGTTCTAATTAAAGATGCCCACGCAGGTGTTAGAACTTGCCATTCTGTGATGCTAGGGGGAACACGAGACATTAGAGGGACGGTCCTGACTTGTAACATTTGAGCCACGCCTTCAACAATGTAGGTATAGGATTACTGCGGACTTAATGAACCTCATTAATTACTAGAGAAAATGGCTTTCACGTACTCAGGATGTGACGTCACTCATCCGGGATGATCCAGTCTCCGTTAACAACTCACATAATGTTAGAAACGCAACGAGGGATGAAACCTGTAGCGGTCAGTGGTGTAGCCTCTGAGCTAAAAAGAAAGTTAACAATTGAAGGTGAAAACCACGTAATACATGAGATATCTTCTGCATTATTGTTAGCAGTTTCGTGAGCTTGACGTTCCCGCTAAAAGGGGGCGCCGTTAACAATTAATAGAAGGGCGGCTTAAAGGAGAGATGCGTAGAGATGAACTTATAAGGAGTCAAAGAACCTGTTTTTACAAAGAATTTAAAATGTTGAACGCCTCAAGTACTCCGACGTTCGAGTTTGATATTGTACCTAAACAACAATTCTCTATTATTACTTTTAGTCTTTTAGAAATAAACAATTGGTAGCTCTACTCCATACCGATATCACATTCTAGTTATGAGATAGAAGTTTTAATTGATAAATATCTTGATAAACATTAAAAGTGTAAGCTTCGTATTCCACATGCGTTTTTGCAAGTATAACTCCTCGAATTTCGTTCCTAAGAATGGTATAAATCTTTTATTTTATTTTATGGAAATAATAATTTCTTTGACACTAGCCGTGTATAGGCTAAGAGTTGAATGAGTAGAGCCAGACTGAAAAATTCAATACCATAGCCGGGATTTGAACCACGGAACACCCGCCCTCCGTGCTCTCTATTTTCTACAACTTCAACTCATTTTTCTCTGAAACTACTTCATCCACAATGATGTAGATTACCACACAGTTTTCTTATGCCACAATGAACATTTTGTTGGTTCTAGCATTTAAGATTAAGCACCAGATGGAATGTGATGATAAAAAATATACGAAATTATTTTAATTTTTAAAGGATGCATATGATTAACATTTTTTGGATTCTATACAGCTTCAATAAGAAATCTAAATCCAGCGAATCAATTTCTAGTTTGTTTTAAAATAGCATACAAAATTTCAGAGAGATAGCTTATGTGAATTTTGAAAAAATGGGCTTAAGTTTTGAAATAACTCTGCATATAGAAAAAATATGTAGCATTAGTTATAAACAATGGAATATTATGAAAAAAGTGTGCATATTAACTGTATTATCTTAAATGAGTGTACTAGGTTTCACTTCTCTAACTTGAAAGCTTTGGATGTTAGGGCTATTTATGTAAGACCCTGAAAATTTGCATACGTCCTCCTTAAGGGTGGAAGGATTAAGTGATAAACACAACAGAGAACAATATCAAATAAGAGTAGACAAAGTTCATGAAAACTAAATGCCTTATGCAATGAGAGAAGAATTTTATTTCACTGTGTTTAATAATAATACTACATAAATCATTTGCAGCATAAAGTAAGTAATCTTTATTTCCATTTCAATTACAAACTTATTACTACACTGAGTCGCTGGTTACCTTTGGGCCCAATAAACTCAAACTCTGAGTTTGTTGAGCGAATGAGTCCCTATTGGCAACTTATCTAAAATAACTTCATCTTCATTTTCGTCATATTTACTTATCTTCCTCAATCATTTGGTTCTTACTTTGCCCAAAAAGTTCCCAATTTCAATTAAACTTTTATTTGTCTTTGCATTCATTAGCCTCATTGTTTGAATTTCTTATGGTAGCCTTGCCCATTCTTTTTTACCATTTTCTCCCTAAGCAACCTAGTTGATTCCCATAATAAAAACAAATGCCATTCTTTATCCCTTTGGTAACACAATGGGCATTTCTCCAGATCCCTCCCTCTTCCCACTACCCCTGTTCTGGCCCATGCAAATCCTTTCTTGCTGCTTTATCACAAATATCAATGTATTTTTCCCTGTTCCACATTACTTTCATCTCTCAATAAATTTCCAGTGAGCTTTTCAAGTTGAAGCTTCGAAATATTTCTTGCCTTTGAATATCTTCTGTTCTTAACCTAAGTTCTTTCCAAAATCCACATTGCAGTAATTCCCTGTTTTCCCACATGACACCAAACCCTATTTGAAACATTTCCTTTATTTTATTTAGCCACGAATCTTTGTGATTTAGTATTTCCTTTACTATAGAACATAGACGCAGAATATTCTGCTCATCTAAACTCCTAATTCTTGCCCAATATTTTAAGACTCTTTCCACTACTATCCCTCTAGTTCCCAGTCTTCCCAATTCTGTTGCGCCACTCCATTTGGTGAAGCTCATGGTAAGTGCGAAAATTGTTTGTAAAACTTTCTATGTATCATATTCATATTTACACCCCCCTTCTCCAAACCACATAGAGCACTTTTGCTTCTCTCCAGCTGTTAAATTTGCATTCCTGGTAACTTACCTAGGCATGCTTTAATAGCTTTTAATGCAATTTTACCTTTTTCCATAACCATTCTCTTCTGCTCTTTCCAACCTCCGTTACTGTTTAATCGTACTCCTAGATAATTAAATGTATTGACCACCTCAATTTCTCTTCCTTGACTGGCCGCGCCGTGGCTCAGTGGTTAGACCGATTGGCTCTCACCAAGGCGGCCCGAGTTCGATCCCAGGCGACCGCACAGTGAGATTCGTGGAGGACAACACGGTGCTGGGGAGGATTTACTCCGGGACCTCCGGTTTCCCCGCCGTCTTACTCCACCGATGCTCCATCTTCATTTCATGTATCATCAGTGTCACCGCCTGCGGTGCCGTATGTAGTAAAAGAGGGCGTTAAACACTACACATTTCACATTTTCTTAAATACCATAATTTGCAACTCAATAGGAAGCTGCTGATATTTACGGTAAGTGTTTGAAAGTACTGTACAATTAAGATCATAACAAAATAAGCCACCTTGGAACTGTCTGAGTCATTAGTGAACTTTTTCACAAATAACTGTCCATTACCCCATTATCTGTAAGGTAGACTAGGGTCACTGATAAAGAGCAAGGAGTAATGCTTTTGTTTTCGTGGCTGGTGCTTCCCAATAACAACGTTTGAGGTTCACACACCAGTAGTTCCTGTACTGCTTAATCACAAAGTAATGTAATATTTAGTGCTGCACAAAATTAAACCTAACAGAACTTCGACACCAAAATTCGGACTAGTTAAATTATAAACTATGAGATGGTTACATTCGTTCGGTGTCCTTTCGAAATAATCTGTATATTTTTGCAAACCAATGCTTAACCTTATCACTAACATATTTATAGAAGACCAAACTTTCTAAGTGCTGACCCCCCCAAAAAAGCGCGTGGAGAAAATCTTGTTAACATTAGTCAAGAGTTTGGCAATAGTTTCCTGACATTTGCCGTAAAAACTCAATATAAAACCAGTAGCATCCTCTAGTGTACAAATCTGTAAACTCTTGTCAGTTGTTTCGCAATTTCTTACTGTTTCCTCTGTACTCTTACTTACGCTATAGACTAGATTTTCCGCAAGTTGGAAACTAAGTTCTTCTCATTAGTTTAAACAAGTTAAATTCATGTCGACACACACCTGAGTGATCTAATTTTAGTCACGTTGACTGAGTATATGTCACTCTTAGTCTGACGGGAAGTCATGTCAAGACCCTGTCAACTGACGGCCTAACTTTTCCTGTTTCATATTTCAACGTTCCCGTAGAAATTCTAAAATATTCATTCTTGCTGGCGTATACACCACGTTATAAAGTCCCAGATATTGTTAAAAAAACAGACAACTAAATTTGTCTCCGCAAACTGCGCGAGAAAACTTTTAAGGACATTAGTGTTTCATTTAAATACGGAATTAAAAAATAAAGCTCAGAGAAAGGTACTTTGGTTTTTCTAACTGAATAAGCTGAGATTTTGAAGTGAAAAAATAAATAAAGTTGAAGTATTTATACAGTATAGTAATGCTTTTTCTTCTTTAATTATAGATATTCTAATTGTATTTCTATAATTGTTAAAGTTTATACGTATAGATTACCTTGGATATATATCCGAGAATTGAACAATGACATTGAATTTTTTGACTATCTATAAAAACCTTAGCCTATGTACGGCTAATGTAAATAAATGACCAATTTCCATAATTAACTAACATGATAAGAGATAAATGATGAAGCTTCGGACTCAAGTACTTACGATAGTAAGTCGCCAATAAACGGCACATGTAGAATTCTAGATCCTCTAGTGGTTTAGCGGAAAAATATACGAGTCAAATGAAGTATTTAATGTCATGTCGGCATGTTGGTCATAGTAGCTCAGTGGTTTAGCTAAGAAGCCTAGGACTTAGGTACTTACAGCATAGTAAGTCATCACAAAAGGTGCGTGTCTCGTAGCATATGAGAACTCCTAGTGGTTAACCGGGAAACATACAAGTCAGTTGGAGAATTTAATGTCATGTCAGCATGTTGGTCATAGTAGCTCAGTGGTTTAACTATGAAGCCTGGGACTTAAGTACTTACAGCACAGTAAGTCGTGACAAAAGGTGCGTGTCTCATAGCATATGAGAACTCCCAGTAGTCTATCGGGAAACATACGAGTCAGTTGGAGAATTTAATGTCATGTCGGCATGTTGGCCATAGTAGCTCAGTGGTTTAACTATGAAGCCTGGGACTTAAGTACTTAAAGCATAGTAAGTCGTCACAAAAGGTGCATGTCTCATAGCATATGAGAACCCCTAGTGGTCTACCGGGAAACATACGAGTCAGTTGGAGAATTTAATGTCATGTCGACATGTTGGTCATAGTAGCTCAGTGGTTTAACTATGAAGCCTGAGACTTGAGTACTTACAGCATAGTAAGTCGTCACAAAAGGTGCGTGTCTCATAGCACATGAGAACCCCTAGTGGTTTACCAGGAAACATACGAGTGAGTTGGAGAATATAATGTCATGTCGGCATGTTGGCCATAGTAGCTCAGTGGTTTAACTATGAAGCCTGAGACTTGAGTACTTACAGCATAGTAAGTCGTCACAAAAGGTGCGTGTCTCATAGCATATGAGAACCCCTAGTGGTCTACCGGGAAACATACGAGTCAGTTGGAGAATTTAATGCCATGTCGGCATGTTGGCCATAGTAGCTCAGTGGTTTAACTATGAAGCCTGGGACTTAAGTACTTACAGCATAGTAAGTCGTCACAAAAGGTGCGTGTCTCATAGCATATGAGAACCCCTAGTAGTCTACTGGGAAACATACGAGACAGTTGGAGAATTTAATGTCATGTCGGCATGTTGGCCATAGTAGCTCAGTGGTTTAACTATGAAGCCTGAGACTTGAGTACTTACAGCATAGTAAGTCGTCACAAAAGGTGCGTGTCTCATAGAATATGAGAACCCCTAGTGGTCTACCGGGAAACATACGAGTCAGTTGGAGAATATAATGTCATGTCGGCATGTTGGCCATAGTAGCTCAGTGGTTTAACTATAAAGCCTGGGACTTAAGTACTTACAGCATAGTAAGTCGTCACAAAAGGTGTGTGTCTCATAGCATATGAGAACTCCTAGTGGTCTACCGGGAAACATACGAGTCAGTTGGAGAATTTAATGTTATGTCGACACGTTGGCCATAGTAGCCCAGTGGTTTAAAGCAGCCACACGGAGAGTGGGAGATCTGTGATTCAAATCACGGCTATGGCATTGGATTTTTCGGTCTGGCTCTACTCATTCAAACCCATTGTCGTTGGGCTTTGGGTCTTATTTAACACCATTTTGTAAGCGTGTAATTTCAAGACCAGTTGCAGAATTCTACAAGTTGTTTTCAGCGAAAGCTCCAATTTTTGCACTCGACGAGCAGGTGGTATGTTTGCTTCCAGGCGTACACTCTTACCAACAGCGCCTATATTTTCGTTGTGGCAATTACGTCGTTTACGTACATGCGTTCTTTGGTCGTTTACAGAACCACTTCGTTCAAATTTATCGATAAAACGCCGTATCGTTCTCTCGCAGAGAAGATTATGCATCCTGTATGCTTCACGCAATACGCGGAAGATTTGGGAGCTTTTGAGCCATTTTGACAATAAGCTTTCACGATTTCTTTGAGTTTGCTAAATTCTCTAACGTACTACAGCTGTTTGTCAGTAGCAAATATAACCACATGAAAAAAATGACTGATGTTATTAATTTATACTTGCAGCTATCACATGTTAGCCCGCCTATGTAGCGTTAGCCTGGCTGCCTCACGTCCAAGAGGTCCCGAGTTCAAAACTCGGTCAGGATGAGTTACCTGGATAATTTATTTTCCGGGGTTTTCTCTTATCCTTAAAGACGAAAGTCGGGTAGCTCTAAGCTCCATGGACCCTACACACATTTGAGCATCATTTCATCCGCTTCATTCACCGTCCGATATGACTTAACGTTGTAGGACGTGAAGTTACAGTTGTTGAGTGCAGAGGTTCTACTCAATTAGTTCAGGACCCATGGGTCCAAGGGACCTGGCCACCTTCAACCAGGGAGTTACCAAGCTCTCCCAAAAGGGCGCCAGGCGCCTCGGTGGAGCTTTCCGTACGGCAAGACTAACAAGACCCCAATCCATCTGGTCCTGTGGACTCAAGACGGGATGGAAGTGGACAAGTCACTTACGCGCGCCAACTCCAAAGGGGAAGGCTACCGATATGACCGCGATGGAGCTGCCTGGTTATCTAGCACGCCTTCTACTAGCTATTCTGGCTAGTGCGAGGGAATATGGCTTACCTCAACCCCGTCCGGAGACGTACCCGATCTCCCACGGGTATCGGGAACCACTGCCCATCGAGTCCAACCCAATCCGAAAAACACTCAAAGGAATTTGGGCACGACGTTCCTCTAGTAAGGTCAGAGGTACACGAGTGCTGGGTTTCCGCAGCGCCCGCACCACGGCAGCTGAATGGGACGGATCCCCTCCCCTCCGGAAAACGTAAAATTACAAGGAAAAGGTATCACATGTTAAATACAGGAACTCTTGTTGAAGAACCCCATATCATAATCTTTCCTTTGATTTCTTTCGTTTTCTGCCGATTTGCTCTATTCTTATACTAACTCCTTTTAGTTCACTGAGAAGAAAATACCATTTATTAAGAATTTAGTTACTTTATAATTATTATTTTAAATTGTTGGTTTAGGAAAAAGAAATGTTCCTTTTAAAGTCAACCAGCTTTTCTCTTGTTTTATTCTGCATTGTGTTTCTGGATTCATGATGCATTAACTAAACTGTGAACCTACTTCATTCAGAAGCTGCAAATCAACACACTGTTAATTAAGGTACCTAGCTCACAGACAACACCCCTCCCCCTGCGTCTTAAGAACATTCTTCGCATTCTACCAACGAGAGGCTTGTAGCTCATAACCAATATACAAAGGCTACATTTAAAATAAGGTCTTCCGGAAAGCTTCTTTATAAAGATGCTCTTCACATCGCGAGAAAAAGAAGCAAAATAAGCACATAAAGAACAATTAGGTCGAGAATCTGCAAGAATATACAGGTGAAAGTGGAGAATCTCGTTGGAAAAAGGAAATTCTGAGACATTTCCAGAGAAAGTACTTTTTTTAGGTCACATAAACAAAAGAAGAATGATTGCCCGTTATTGCCTCGGTAACAAAAGAAACAAATATGTGAGTGGGTTGGAGTACGTTATAGAGGAATAACGTCGATCAGAAGAGTTGGTTCAGAAATGTTGCCTTTGTTACTCACAATCTCATCAGTTTCCTTGTTCTCAAGCAATTTTGATATATGACATTCAAAGGTAACAGGCTACCAGGTCATTTGTTACATCGCATTGCTATAACTTTCTTTTTTATCTCTCTGATGGAATTCCAGATGATTTATATTTACACAAGTTAACTGATCAGGACTATAAGCGACTCACTTTTAAAATCCTAGGAATAAATTCTCTTAGGGAAGAGGACCATAAGTGCTTGCACAAGTAAAAGAACAATCTACTGTGAATTCTATCACGGTCATAATTTTTCGCAATAAAATTCAATCTTATTATATACTGTTAGATTAATGTAAAACAAACACGACGTAGTAGTTTCAATGTTTGGTACTCCTGGTTCCTGTCTGTGAGAACCAGGCAAGTTCAGACAAGTTCAGTATCGTCCACCGCTGTAATGGAGGTAACACGCAGTTAAAGTTGATGCTAGAGGAAGATCCGGAGTTTCTTTCAAACGTAATCACTGCTGATGAAACTTGGCTACATCATTTTGATCCTGAGAGCAAACAGCAAAGCTCAGTGTGGAAATCTTCTTCATCACATAACCCCCAGAAAATCAAAAGTGGTTGCTTCTGCTGGGAAAGTTATGGTCATCTCATTCTTTGATATTCATGGAATGGTTTATCAGTATGTTGTACCTGCACACACATCAGTAACTGGACAATACTGCAGGGTTGTCTTGAAAACATTGCAAGTTCATATCAGGCCTATAAGACCACATTTCCGTGAAACAGCCTGGATGCTGCACCACGATAATGCGCAACCGCATATTGCCAATGTTGTTGCTGAATATCTTGCAAAGATCAACGTGAAGTTCACACCTCACCCTCCCTATAGTCTGGATTTAGCTCCATGTGACTTTTTCCTATTCCCTAACTTGAAGAAACGCCTTCATGGGAGGCATTATCCATCATCAGAAGCAGTGGTGAAGGCTTCGGAGATGATTATGAAGGATCTCTCAAGAAATGCTTTGCATCATGTCTTTGAAGACTGGCAGAAACGCTGGGACAAGTGCATCGCATTTAGGGGAGACTGTTTTCAGAAGGACCATGAAAATTATGTGGATGAGTAAAGGTACGTTGTAAACAAAATTGTGATCATTGTTTATTGAACAGCTCTCGTAAATAGTGCCAGGTGACTCACCGAGTATTTAAAACCCAATATTCTCTTTCCGTTCAGATTACTTATCTCAGTCAAAGTTTCACTACCTAGAGAAATATTAAGAATTAGATTAAATATTCCTTAGTTTTATGTATGACATTAAATAACAAACTTCAGTGGAAGTTATGCAACTGCATTTGTATAGCTTCATAAAAATATATTTTAAAGCCTTAAGGAAAAATTAGAATTGAAGAAAAGTGCAATTTTCTGAGAGAAGCAATTGTGAAAAAAGCGATGAATACAAAGGCTAGAACATCCAACTAGCAATCAAACACCATTTGACACAGTGCGTAGGATTAGGTTGAAGAAAGCAGTATGGGTAAAAAATTTCGTATAATGTCATGATGCCTCAGCTTATTGGGTCCACATAGAAGTCAAAGGTTAACTATGAATGGTTTGTAAATACGTTAATTATACAGGGTGTATATAAATGAATATCGGAGATTTAACCCTTTATAATATTTATTACAGTCAACTTACAGTTATAAATGATATGCCAACTGAAAAAGTAACGCAAACAACTTAGCTGGCCTCATGTTTGTGCAATGTTTCTGTCGCTATCCGCTAGACAGCAGTAGTAACAAAGATGGCGTCTAGCAAACAGAAAGCGCTTTGTGTTTTGCAATTTGCAAAGACCAAATCTGTAGTTACTGTGCAACGTGCGTTCCACGTTAAGCTCGGTTGTGCTCCTACTAGTGATGATAACACTCGTAGATGATATCATCAGTGTGAAGATACCGGCTGTCTTTGTAAAGGGAAGACCACGGGACGACCAAGAGTAAGTGAAGAGACTGTTAGGCTAGTGAGAGAGTTGTTCACTTGTAGCCCAAAGAAATCAGTCCGAAAGGCTAGTCGTGAATTACAAGTTCATGTGTCGACTGTTTGGAAAGTTGTAAGAAAATGCTTACGGCTACATCCTTATCGTTTACAGTTATTACAGTCTCTAAAGCCGACAGACCACGGATTACGCGCCAACTTCGCAAATGACATGTCTCATGACGATGACGAATTTATGGATCGTGTTCTCTTCAGTGATGAATCGAACTTTGCACCTTAGTGGACATGTTTGCATTCATAATGTATGACTCTGGGGCTCAGAAAATCCTCACGAGATGGTACAAATGTAACGAGATTCCCTTAAATTGAAAGTTTTTTGTGCCCTATCCCGGCTGAAAGGTTTATGGGGCTTTCGGTTTTGATGAACCACTGTAACTGGCACTTCTTACCTTAATACACTAGAGCAATGGCTCTACCGTCATTTGGGCCCGCCTCTGTAGCGTAGATGATAGAGCGTCTTCCTCACGTTCAAGAGGTCCCGAGTTCGAAACTCGCTCAGGGTAGGCCGCGCCGTGGCTCAGTGGTTAGACCGCTTCGCTCTCACCAAGGTGGCCCGGGTTCGATCCCAGGCGACCGCAAAGTGAGATTTGTGGTGGACAAGACGGCGCTGGGGCGGGTGTTCTCCGGGACTTCCGGTTTCTCCCGCCATCTCATTCCACCGGTGCTACATCTTCATCTCATGCATCATCAGTGTCAGCTCCTGCGGTGCCGTATGTAGTAAACGCGGGCGTTAAACACTACACATTTAATTTAATTTTTTCGGTTAGTGTGAGTTAACTGGATAAGGTTTTTCCGGGGTTTTCCCATATCCTTTAAGACGAATGTCAGGTAACTCTAAGCTCTCTGGACCCTGGGCTCATTTGAGCATCATTTCACCCATTCCGTTCACGTCCGGTATAACTTAACGTTGGAGGACGTGTATTACAAAACAGAGAGAGGAGGGGAGAGGGAGAGAGAGAGAGAGAGAGAGAGAGAGAGAGAGAGAGAGAGAGAGAGAGAGAGAGAGAGAGAGAGAGAGAGAGAGAGAGAGAGAGAGAGAGGGAGGGAGAGGGGGGGGGAAGAAAGCCTTATTTGGAAGAAAATGAACCAGAGGACTTCGTTTTCCAGCAAGATGACATAACGAAGTACGTTCTCCTGACCTAACGCCTTGCGGTTTTTACCTTTGAGGCTTCATCAAGGTTCGTGTGTACATGTCTGCACTACCAGCTGACCTCCCTGAATTAATAAACCGGATTGAAGCAGCTGTTGCTACAATTACTGAATACACACTTATCAACGTTTGGGAAGAACTCGGCTATAGACTTGATGTGTGACGTATAACAAAGCGTAGTCACATACAACATTTATAAGGTTCTTGGTTAAACAGTTTCATTCGTTTTTCATTTGACATATCAGTTATAAGTGTAAGTTGAATGTAGTAAATATTACAAAGAGTTAAAACCCCAATATTCACTTATATACACCCTGTACTTGTGATTAGTATAGCTAACGTAATAATTGATTCATGTTGATTTGTATTACCGTTACATTTCATGTGCAATTCGACTAATTATTTACAATAGTCTATAATAGCAGATTCCTCGACAGTGACATTAACGTGCAGTGCTTGTCAGTTATTACGACACTGCCCCAAGTTGATAGCCTATCATTGCAGAAATCTTGGATCAGCTGGCCGTAGCGAAATTACGTCTGTAATCACCACGCTTCAGCAAGCATTAGCTTCAATGGTTGGTAGGAGTGTGGGATAAAATTGGAGGGAGTTAAGCTTAATTACCAAACTGAATGGCCAAATTGCAGCTGTCAGCGCAGAAGTGTTTTGGATCCCAGATATGGATCACCGCCAACTTGCTCTTTCTCTGTAACTACGATCGTTCTTCCTCTCGAAGCAGTGTCGATAAGTCGATTGTCAGCAAAGCCATCGACACCTCTGCGAAATTCTCAAAAGAGAAGACATATGGAATGTGTTCCATTCATCTTTGTCCGCTCTTTTCGCCCTTTGCAAGGAGAAAAGAACAAAAACACCTGTTTTATTCAATTGTGAGTTCGCCGCAATTGCTAGAGAATGCAGAGCTGAACAAACACTTCTTCTTACGTACTCGTATAGTTCTTTGCAAAGGTGCATGCACTTGCTTTACTCTAGGCTTTACAGAGAACATTACTTGTTCCTTAGTATACTGTAGATTTTAACCGATTAAAATGATTGTTGTGCATTTGTGTGAGTGAAATAGTATAAGCATTTTACTTCTCTATCTCTCGGATTGCAAAAGGCATAAATTATCTAAAAATTGCAAACTATTTGTACATTATTTGTGCCTGATGTTCTCGCTTATAGGTTATACAGAGGTGGCCAAATTATTAGACTAAAGCTCCGAAAACTTTCTTTATTTACTTAATATTAATACATAACCCCATATATACGATACAGAAACTTGAGTCAGTACGTTTTACACGCCGTAGTAGTTTCATTGTTGGTAATTCTGGCTCCAACCTGTGAGAACCAGGCAAGTTCAGACATGTTCAGTATCGCCTACCGCTACAATGGAGGTAACACGCAGTTAAAGTTGATGTTAGAGGAAGATCCGGAGTTTCTTTCAAACGTAATCACTGCTGATGAAACTTAGCTACATCATTTTGATCCTGAGAGTATACAGCAAAGCTCAGTGTGAAAATCTCTTTCATCACCAACCTCCCAAAAGCAAAAGTGGTTGCTTCTACTGGGAAAGTTATGGTCATCTCATTCTCTGATATTTATGGAATGGTTTATCAGCATGTTGTACCTACACACATATCAGTAACTGGACAAAACTACAGGGATGTTCTGAAAACATTGCAAGTCATTATCAGCTGCAAAACACCACATTTCCATGAAGCAGGCTGGATGCTGCACCACGATAATGCGCGGCCGCATATTGCCTAAGTTGTTGCTGAATATCTTGCAAAAATCAACGTGAAGTATATCCCTCACCCTCCTTATAGTCCGGATTGAGCCCCATGTGACATTTTTCTATTCGTACACTTGAAGAAACGCCTTCGTGGGAGTCATTATCCATCAACAGAAGCAGTGCTGAAGGCTGCGGAGGCGATTTTGAAGGATCTCTCAAAAAATGGTTTCCAGCATGTCTTTGAAGACTGGCAGAAACGCTGGGATAAGTGCATCGCATTCAGGGGAGACTACTTTGAGAAGGACCATCAAAGTTATGAGGATGAGTAAAGGTACGTTGTCACAAAAAATAAATAAATAAATAAGAACATTCTTTATTGAACAGCCGTCCTAATTAACATACCCTATTCTCCTGGCCACCCGGAACAAACCCCGTATAAGACATGGGTCACGCAGGTCGTCCATGGGGTTCGAACCCGGGCCTACCGAATGCAGGTCACAGAGGAAGCTCCCTGAGCCATCACGCTTGGTTTGGAATTAAGGAGTACACCCGTACCTGTGTTCATGAGCGACAGTATTAGAGCAATGACTCTCAGATGGTCAACATTATTTGGACAACCAAATGACATACTTCAGATCGGTCATCCCAATTTATATCGTATATATCTTCGAAAGTTCAGCTACGGGAAAGAGCAAATAAATTTGATAGAAAAACACAAATTTTCAGTACTGTATACCATAGCCTGCTGCTTCTCTCTGCGTGTATAGATACACACATTTACAAAATCATTACGAAGGCCTGGTACACACCAGCTTTCATGTGAATCCTTGCGTCCGACACGAACTTTACTCGTGTCCGTGGAGCGTTTGAGTAGCTACAACAACGCCGCACCTATATTTCATATAATCCTGGCTTTGAGCAACGCTTGAAACAGTTTAATGTAAACATAGAACCGTTCTAGCAGAAACCTTTCATTATCTAATGTGTGGGGAATTCAACATGTTAACGCTGTCGGTGAAGTTTGTGAAACTACACGCGTTTAAGATTGCAGCGCACGACAGTGCAGAGGTGATCCCTTGAGACATAATGAGCTCTACGTATTCTCGTACTAGTCGTATCGGCCGAACGACACGTTTTTCTATGTTGCGAACTTTTAATGGTAAAGCTATTCAAGTGAGGCAAAGAAATTCTGACAATATAATTTTATTACTTAATGAAGTAAATGTAGGGCGGTCATTGTGAAGAAATTATGTTATTGGTTAAGCAAAGCTGGAAATGAAATCAAAGTAGTACTTCTCACTCCGTGAACTGATACATAGGTGATGGATACTTTGCTCGGCTGAAGAGGAAGTCTATGGGGTCATTGGATCCAAAAGACACCAGTTTTTTTGTAATTAATCTCCTCCAACATTTAGTCATATGGGACGATGAATGGAATGGGTGAAATGATGCTGAATGCGTCCGGGGTCCATGGAGCTTACAGTTACACGACATTCGTCTATCAGGGTAAGGGAAAACCCCGGAAATAACCTTATCCAGGTAACTCACCCTGACCGAGATTCTAACTTGGGACCTCTTGAACGTGAGGCAGACATGCTACAATCTACGATACCCAGGCGGGCAAAAAAAGGGGGGGACACCAGTGGGGTATATTATGGGCTATCAAAGCTATCACCGAAGCCCATATCTAAAGTAAACTAGAAATTAATAAGCAATATTAATAATTGCAATACCAGCCAGTTTTCCCCATAAAGAATTAACGCGTAGGGTGGAACATCTCTCTTTGCCAATCACAGAACAGAGGGACTAGCAGAGCTTCGGTAGCTACTGTTGCAGCGTTCTCTGCGGTAAGGGGCTGTGAGGGACTCGGGGGAGGAATGCAGGATTCAGCATGTCAAGGCTTCGGAACCTCGCATCACTACACTCATACGAGCTTCTCCGAAATGTACTGTACGGACACGACTGTCATTGGAATTCTGCATAGCACGTGGAGTTAAGGGCAACAAAGAGTGTGTTTTCAATTATTGTGTGATCGTTACGCTCCTCAACAGCCGCATTGGTATTGTTTATTTCATACTGTACAGTGTACCAAGACAATTGCTAGCGCTAATTGTTAGAAACGTGCGAAGAATGTGTAATTAAACAACCGAAAAAAAAACACTCTCGCAGCTTAAATACGAGGATAAGTTAGTGATAATAAAACAGGGAAAGCCTACTCCAGCTCTGTAAAAAATAAGAACTCTTATAAAATGTATTTTAATATAAGTAACTATGATAAGTATGAGTGGTTGTCTGGTTCCTTCGAACTAAATAAACTTTATTGCTGGCCATGCTTGTTGTTGGTAACTGAGATAACACCCTGGAATACTACGGGTTTTGCAAATTTAGCTTATTTAATCACAGCTTTGGATAAACATAGAAGATCGACAACATATATAAAATCTTTCACAGCATTAAAAGCCTTCGGCACTCAACGGATAGACCATGCATTCAATTAACAAAAGAAACTTGCTGACATTTTGCACAATGAAAAGTTAAGGAAAATAGAAATGTACTGAAAACATTGATTGATGTACTGGTTCTTCTTGCAAAACAGGAATGTTTCTTTAGAGGCCACGATGAAAGTAATGAGTATTAAACGAAGGCAATTATATAGAAGTGCTACAATTTCTGGCTAATTATGAAACGGCACTGTCTCAGCATCTAAAGACAGCCACCGTTTTAGAAGGCACCTCGGCTCATATACAGAATGACCAAATCGATTCCGTGGGCAGTGTTGTTAGAGATACGATTAAATCAGTTATTGACAAGGCTAGTTTTATTGGACTAATGCTCAATGAAACGACTGATGTCACCAATAAAAGTCAAATGTCTACTATTCTATGTTGATAATGAAGGCAATTACAAAAAACGATTTCTACATTTCACTGATGTAAGTTCTGATAGAACAGCCAGTGGTTTATTTGAATATGTAAAAAATACCATAAATGATTTAGGATGTTAAAAAAAATTGTTGCCCAAACTTTCAATGGTGCTGCTGTAATGGCCGGACATGTTTCTGGACTTTAGACTTTAATTAAAACCAAATATACAGCTGCTACTTCATCCAGTGTCATAGCCACAGACTTAACCTAATATTTTCCCAATCTATGAACTTTATTAAGGAAACTAGACAACTCTTTGTTTCTTTTAATGGTTTACCCGCTTTTTTCTCACATTCCACTTCACGTACAGATGCTCTTAAAGCATTTACTGAAAATAAATGGCAAGTGCCGCACCTACACGATGGAAGCTTCCGGACTTATAAGCACAGTCCATCACTATAGAAATCATCTAATCAGTTTCTTTACTTCAATTGAAGCGGAAATTGAGGACTGGTTAGTGAAGAAGTTAACATGGCTTCAGGCTTTGTGCGATTTCCCTCAAAGACTCGAACCAACATTTTCTTGATTATGTTCAGTAAAGTTTTTGCATTTTCAGATGTCCTTTTGGAAATTTTACAAAACAAGAGCATGGACATCTGTTACTGTAAGGAAAAAGTTCAGCAATTTATCGCCACACTGCAAAATACACTCCTGGAAATGGAAATAAGAACACATTGACGCCGGTGTGTCAGACTCACCATACTTGCTCCGGACACTGCGAGAGGGCTGTACTAGCAATGATCACACGCACGGCACAGCGGACACACCAGGAACTGCGGTGTTAGCCGTCGAATGGCGCTAGCTGCGCAGCGTTTGGGCACCGCCACCGTCAGTGTCAGCCAGTTTGCCGTGGCATACGGAGCTCCATCGCAGTCTTTAACACTGGTAGCATGCCGCGACAGCGTGGACGTGAACCGTATGTGCAGTTGACGGACTTTGAGCGAGGGTATATAGTGGGCATGCGGCAGCCCGGGTGGACGTACCGCCGAATTGCTCAACACGTGGGGCGTGAGGTCTCCACAGTACATCGATGTTGTCGCCAGTGGTCGGCAGAAGGTGCACCTGCCCGTGGACCTGGGACCGGACTGCAACGACGCACGGATGCTCGCCAAGACCGTCGGATCCTACGCACCGCCACTTCCCAGAAAATTAGGGACACTGTTGCACCTGGGGTATCGGCGAGGACCATTCGTAACCGTCTCCATGAAGCTGGGCTACGGTCCCGCGCACCGTTAGGCCGTCTTGCGCTCACGCCCCAACATCGTGCAGCCCACCTCCAGTGGTGTCGCGACAGGCGTGAATGAAGGGACCTATGGAGACGTATCGTCTTCAGCGATGAGAGTTGCTTCTGCCTTGGTGCCAATGATGGTCGTATGCGTGTTTGGCGCCATGCAGGCGAGCGCCACAATCAGGACTGCATACGACCGAGGCACACTAGGCCAACACC
Organism: Mantis religiosa; assembly: GCA_030765055.1. NCBI lineage: Eukaryota > Metazoa > Arthropoda > Insecta > Mantodea > Mantidae > Mantis > Mantis religiosa. Next base: position 211,998,298 of record CM060952.1, read on the forward strand.
CGGCATCATGGTGTGGGGAGCGATCTCCTACACTGGCCGTACACCTCTGGTGATCGTCGAGGGGACACTAAATAGTGCACGGTACATCCAAACCGTCATCGAACCCATCGTTCTACCATTGCTAGACCGGCAAGGGAACCTGCTGTTCCAACAGGACAATGCACGTCCGCAATCTATCCCGTGCCACCCAACGCGATCTAGATTTTGTAAGTTAATTACCCTGGTCAGCAAGATCTCCGGATCTGTCCCCCATTGAGCATGTTTGGGACTGGAAGAAAGGTCGTCTCACGCGGTCTACACGTCAAGCACGAACGCTGGTCCAACTGAGGCGCCAGCTGGAAGTGGCATGGCAAGCCGTTCCATAGGACTACATCCAGCATCTCTACGATCGTCTCCATGGGAGAATAGCTGTCTGCATTGCTGCGAAAGGTGGATATACACGGTACTAATGCCAGCTGGAAATGGCATGGCAAGCCGTTCCACAGGACTACATCCAGCATCTCTACGATCGTCTCCATGCATTGCTGCGAAAGGTGGATATACACGGTACTAGTGCCGACATTGTGCATGCTCTGTTGCCTGTGTCTATGTGTCTATGGTCCTGTCAGTGTGATCATGTGATGTATCTGACTCCAGGAATGTGTCAATAAAGTTTCCCCTTCCTGGGACAATGAATTCACGGTGTTCCTATTTCAATTTCCGGGAGTGTATTAGAAATACCGGATTTGAAGAAGTATGGTCAGAAACTATGAGCGTTGCTGATGAAGAGAACGAAGAATGGCCTAGAAGGAGAAACTGTCGTGAAGATGAAACCCATTCTTCGTACTTAAGGATTTTCTCTGATGTTTTGGATACATTAATAACTCAAACTAAATTAAGATTTGATTCACAGATACAGTTGAAATTTCTGGCGTTACTGGATTCTAAACATTTTGCGAGTTATGATAGAATGTTTCCAAAAATGTATTTTGTGATCTGAGAGAACCATATGTTTCCTATTTAGATGTACTGTCTTTGAAAAATGAACTGAAAGTGTTATATTCACTTCAATAATTTTCTAGCAAGTCCGTTCAAACCATTGCAAGTTATATGAAATCAAATGGACTTGATGTTGTGTACAGAGAAGTTTATAAACTATGTGAACTATTTTAACATTTCCTTCTACCGCTGCAAGTGCACAAAGGAGTCTTTCAGCCTTAAAACGAATAAAATCCATTTTTTTCTTTGTTCCGTTTATACCCCGCCTTTAACTGCTATGGTCATATCGGTGGCCGTTCTGCTTTGGAACATATCGAAGGTGTTAACTCGTATTCGTTGGGTTTTAATCATTAGATCACGTACACATTTATACCCCGCCTTTAACTGCTATGGTCATATCGGTGGCCGTTCTCCTTTGGAACATATCGAAGGTGTTAACTCGTATTCGTTGGGTTTTAATCATTAGATCACGTACACATTTATACCCCGTCTTTAACTGCTATGGTCATATCGGTGGCCGTTCTGCTTTGGAACATATCGAAGGTGTTAACTCGTATTCGTTGGGTTTTAATCATTAGATCACGTACACATTTATACCCCGCCTTTAACTGCTATGGTCATATCGGTGGCCGTTCTGCTTTGGAACATATCGAAGGTGTTAACTCGTATTCGTTGGGTTTTAATCATTAGATCACGTACACATTTATACCCCGTCTTTAACTGCTATGGTCATATCGTCGGTCGTTCTCCTTTAGAACATATCGAAGGTGTGAACTCGTATTCGTTGGGTTTTAATCATTAGATCACGTACACATTTATACCCCGCCTTTAACTACAATGGTCATATCGGCGGCCGCTCTCCTTTGGAACACATCGAAGGTGTTAACTCGTATTCGTTGGGTTTTAATCATTAGATCACGTACACATTTATACTCCGCCTTTAACTGCAATGGTCACATCGGCGGCCGTTCTCCTTTGGAACACATCGAAGGTGTTAACTCGTATTCGTTGGGTTTTAATCATTAGATCACGTACACATTTATACCTCGCCTTTAACTGCTATGGTCATATCGGTGGCCGTTCTCCTTTGGAACATATCGAAGATGTTAACTCGCATTCGTTGGGTTTTAATCATTAGATCACGTACACATTTATACCTCGCCTTTAACTACAATGGTCATATCGGCGGCCGTTCTCCTTTGGAACATATCGAAGATGTTAACTTGTATTCGTTGGGTTTTAATCATTAGATCACGTACACATTTATACCCCGCTTTTAACTGCAATGGTCATATCGGTGGCCGTTCTCGTTTGGAACATATCGAAGGTGTTAACTCGTATTCGTTGGGTTTTAATCATTAGATCACGTACACATTTATACCTCGCCTTTAACTGCTATGGTCATATCGGTGGCCGTTCTCCTTTGGAACATATCGAAGGTGATAACTCGTATTCGTTGGGTTTTAATCATTAGATCACGTACACATTTATACCCCATCTTTAACTGCAATGATCATATCGGTGGCCGTTCTCCTTTGGAACATATCGAAGGTGTTAACTCGTATTCGTTGGGTTTTAAACATTAGATCACGTACACATTTATACCCCGCCATTAACTTCAATGGTCATATCGGTGGCCGTTCTCCTGTGGGACATATCGAAGGTGTTAACTCGTATTCGTTGGGTTTTAATCATTAGATCACGTACACATTTATACCCCGTCTTTAACTGCAATGATCATATCGGCGACCGTTCTCCTTTGGAACATATCGAAGGTGTTAACTCATATTCGTTGGGTTTTAATCGTTAGATCACGTACACAGTTATACCCCGTCTTTAACTACAATGGTCATATCGGCGGCCGTTCTCCTTTGGAACATATCGAATTCGTTAACTCATATTCGTTGGTTTTTAATCATTAGATCACGTGCACATTTATACGCCGTCTTTAACTACAATGATCATATCGGTGGCCGTTCTCCTTTGGAACATATCGAAGGTGTTAACTCGTATTCGTTGGGTTTTAATCATTAGATCACGTACACATTTATATCCCATCTTTAACTACAATGGTCATATCGGCGGTCGTTCTGCTTTGGAACATATCGAAGGTGCTAACTCGTATTCGTTGGGTTTTAATCATTAGATCACGTACACATTTATAACTCGCCTTTAACTGCAATGGTCATATCGGCGGCCGTTCTCCTTTGGAACATATCGAAGGTGTTAACTCGTATTCGTTGGGTTTTAATCATTAGATCACGTACACATTTATACCTCGCCTTTAACTGCAATGGGCATATCGGCGGCTGTTCTCCTTTGGAACATATCGAAGGTGTTAACTCGTATTCGTTGGGTTTTAATCATTAGACCACGTACACATTTATACCCCGCCTTTAACTACAATGGTCATATCGGCGGCCGTTCTCCTTTGGAACATATCGAAAGTGTTAACTCGTATTCGTTGGGTTTTAATCATTAGATCAAGTACACATTTATACCCCGCCTTTAACTGCTATGGTCATATCGGCGGCCGTTCTCCTTTGGAACATATCGAATTCGTTAACTCATATTCGTTGGTTTTTAATCATTAGATCACGTACACATTTATACCCCGCCTTAAACTGCTATGGTCATATCGGCGGCCGTTCTCCTTTGGAACATATCGAAGGTGTTAACTCGTATTCGTTGGGTTTTAATCATTAGATCACGTATACATTTATACCTCGCCTTTAACTACAATGGTCGTATCGGCGACCGTTCTCCTTTCGAACATATCGAAGGTGTTAACTCGTTATCTTTGGTGTTTAATCATTAGATCACGCACACATTCACGCTCTCATTCATACTTCCAGACTCTGGGGAAGATGGGCAATTATCTTAGTCGCAGAAAAATCTCCACCCCCACCGCCGGGATTCGAACCCGGTACCCCTAGCACAGCAGGCAGGGGCTCTACCGACTGAGCTGGGGCCAGCCAAATAAAGTCTTATTTACTGTAACAAGTACAAATTCGTCTGAGCAAATAGATTGTTCTATCGGCGGAAAAAGAAATTCCTGTTTCATTGAGAAGGTATAACGAGGAACTGTGTTTTGATAGTGTCACAATGCAGTTTACCCACTAAAAAAAAACGACTGGAATTCAAGCATATATAAAGATGTATGGTGAGATTGTTTGTTTACTTTTTTAATTGTTTTAACAGCTACTTGTTTCAAGAAAAGTTGATTCAAATGCACTGTTTGTGAAGTTAACATTTGATGAACAATCCCTTATTGTCCGGATCTGGTAGCCCCAGTCGCAGTCACAGCATATGCCACTGAAAGACACTATGCTCTAGCAAGAATGAAACGTCTGACGAGTGTTGCCTTGGCCGCTCTTAATACCGCGAACTAGACAACGAAAAGGCCTAGTAGTTTCACCAAACCCCGAGTCAATTGTTAGTTATACATTATTCGCTACGCAACTTCCGAATTCGAATCTCGGTGAGGGTGAATTTGGTTTAATTTAGTTTATTTAACTTATAATAGTGTCAAACATGGATGTGGACTTTGTTTGGGCGTTTCGCAATAGCTCTCTCACCACTCAGAGGCGTCCAATCGAGAGATTTGACTCGGGACCCCGAACGCTGTAGGCCCCTGAGGGAACATAATGACAGTGAAAAGGATAACAAGTATTGGCAACAATACTTACATGTTTATGTCTATGCGTCAACGCACGCGTATTTTGTTAAGTGTTGCTTGAAGTATAATGTGTATCTTATTCGTTATCAACATGTTTCTTTGTTTATATGAGCTATGAGTTTTTAATCCATAGTTAACACATACTGCACAAATTAATACTTTGCGACATCTCCTCTCTCCTTCAGCTATCTCAGAATTAATATTCAAATTGTCCTTTCCAACTTTCAAGGTGTTTCGGAGTTAAGCGGATGTAACTTTCTCCGTTAATGTTTCACCCATTACAGGTGCAAGCTGCTGTGTAGGTTCCACTGGAATCCCTCAACTGTTCAATGAAAGAGAATGACGTTAGACGAACAAATGAACATTCGCTTGCAGACATTTGTATTCTGTAACTGGCAACTGGGAAATTGCTTGTTGAAACAAAATGATGACATTGCAATTCTGGTTTGGAGGTGCCACACATTTCCTGTTCAGTTTTATCTTTATTTTATCCTTCCCTTCAGTTCCTCTCCCAGTTTTTTATTTCTTTTTCTCGCGTGCCCATTCACCGTTAAGTCTGACATCGCTGCGAACTGTATGTTCTACGTCAGTTTAAACAGACGGATGTATTGGGATACATTCCAAAACAAATGAAGTTCTGTACTGAGATTTGTCAATCCGTAAATCGCTGACTTAAACTTCACTTGTTCAAAATACATGCGTTTATAAATGAACTCGTATTCCATTTATATGTTAGCTTCTTTAAAATATTGAGCAGGCTTTCCAATTTTTTTATTTTAAGGTATTTATTCCACACCAAATTGTCTCAAGCTTTATCGAAGCAGTTTAAATTCTTTTTCAACCTCTGTACGAGAGCTGTTCAATAAAGAAAGATCATAATTTTTTACGGTAATAATTTTTCTCATTAAAATTCAAACTTATTATATTCTGTTAGCTTAATGTGAAACAAACACACCGTAGTAGTTTCATTGTTTGTACTCCTAGTTCCCGCCTGTGAGAACCAGACAAGTTCAGACATGTTCAGTATCGCCTACCACAGCAATGGCGGTAACGTGCAGTTAAAGTTGATGTTAGAGGAAGATCCGAAGTTTCTTTCAAACGTAATCACTGCTGATGAAACTTAGCTACATCATTTTGATCCTGAGAGCAAACAGCAAAGCTCAGTGTGGAAATCTTCATCACCAACCCCCAAAAGCAAAAGTGGTTGCTTCTGCTGGGAAAGTTATGGTCATCTCATTCTTTGATATTCATATAATGGTTTATCACCATGTTGTACAGATGTATTATTTTATCTTGACAGGAATCCTGCGAGGTAGGGATGAGTAGCAACTGTGGTAGGGATAGTGCACCTCTCGCCACAATGCGTCACACGCGTAAGATTACGAGAGGGGAGGGCGGTGCATAAGGTACTTAAAAACAAAGTTCATTCTCGAAGGCAGTTTTGCAGCTCTTATAAACTAACTTGTAATTCTTACTATGGTGGTAATCTCCACGCTTTTGTTGGATCTTAAGTAGTACATGGCATTTGGAACAATACTTTGTTCTCCTCCAGCAGGCATGATAAACAACTGTCGGCCTTTCAATATCGCTGCAGAGTCCCTGTAACGTATTTCACTCCAGGCATATGGTCCAGTATGTGCTTTATTTATATAAGTTTCATCCATATAAACTATATAAACTTCACTTCAATATCTCCGAATATTTCGTAAATAATTAAGTCTTTTTGCACGTATGGTACGATGTTCGATTAAAATTTGTCTGTCACGCTTAGGTTTAGTTTCCAAATAATCCTAGGTTCAAAAGAACTCTTCTTATTGTTCAGACACTGCCTTAAAGGTCAGTAGAGTTTTTATCTTCATAAGCTCTTTCTTCAAAGTTGGTCCCCCCCAGGGGCCTACTTCGGTAGGTACGGGTTTGGCGCACCCGGGGTCCCGAGCCAACAGTCTCCCTCGTGTGGGCTCTTCTTCGTGGTTGAGGGAGACGGTCAACAGGCCCACCCACGTGTAGGCCGTGCGTGGAGACCCGTGGAGAAGGTTTTTAGATTCCTGTCTAGTTTAGAGTTAAGGATTTAGTGAACGAAATTTTTAGTAAGCCTTGATTGATGGTTTTTTTATGTAAGTGTATCTTTAATAGGTGTTACACTTGTATAGTTTTTAGAAAGTTTTATATCTGGCTTTTGCCATGACTAGTTTTTTAAAGGGCGCTGATGACAGCCGTAGTTGAGCGCCCTTATATATATATAATCAAAGTTGCTCTTTGTTTTTCAGTGCCTTAAAAATTATTCATAGTTCGCCTAACTACTTTTGAATTAAAACATCCTAATTAGATTTTGTGCATGTTCCTAATCTTTGTTTACTGGTCATAGAGAAGGACGTTGTTGCACTAGCACCTCTGGCTTTTCTTTTCTTAATAACTCTCCCAAACTGCTTTCAGGCACAACTTTTGCCTCAGATAACTTTCCCCATATTTTTATAGCTGACCCAGACCATTGTTCCCTTTTTATAAATCTATGGATATTGGTTATTACTTCTCGTGTTTTTAAATGTAGCACTTTATTACCTAATGTGCTGCTAGGAGGTGTCATTAATAAATGCTCTCTTGGAACCAGGAGACAAGCACATTTTGAAACAAGCTGTAGTGTTACCGAGTAGCTCTGCACGTCCTTAGTTGTTCGTAGCTAGTACGCAACTGACCTACCCTTTCCTAGAGTTGCAACCGTTCTGAGGTGGACTCGTCCAGATACCACTGCGCATCGTTCTGCGCTTTTCAAGATAAAAAAGTACATCTGTACCTGCGCACACATCACTAACTGAACAATACCACAGGGATGTCCTGAGAACATTGCAAATCCATATCAGGCGCAAAAGACCACATCTCCAAGAAGCAGGCCGGATGATGCACCACGATAATGTGCGGCCGCATATTGTCAATGTTGTTGCTGAATATCTTGCAAAAAGTGAACGTGAAGTGCATCCCTCACCCTCCCTAGTGTCCGGGTATAGCCCCTGTGATTTTTTGCTTTTCCCTAACCTGAAGAAACGTCTTCGAGGGAGGCATTATCCATCATCAAATGCAGTGGTGAAGGCTGCGGAGTTTATTTTAAAGGATCTGTCCAAAATGGCTTCCAGCATGTCTTTGAAGACTGGCAGAAACACTGGGACAAGTGCATCGCATTCAGGGGAGACTATTTTGAGAAGGACCGTCAAAATTATGAGGGTGAGCAAAGCTACGTTGTCAAAAAGGTTTGTGATCGGTCTTTAATGAACAGCACTCGTACGTACAATAAAATTTGTAAAACAAAGCGTTGTTTCATCACATGAGCTACAGAAATCTTACGATCCTTGAGGTCTTGGTAAACGTTTAAGGATTCGTTGAACTCTTTGGTTTCAATATTCGGAGGAAAAAAGAGAAGTAAGCTTAACAATGACGCCAGAGAGGCAAGAACCGCTTCACAGCCAGATTGCAATGTGTACACCCTTAAAACAGCTATAGGGCGAAATAAGCCTGGGGTGACTTAAACACATGAGCAAATAAGCTCTAATATCCCAGTAGTAATACAGTGCGATTCATATAAGTCTGGACAATTTAAATAGGTCATAGTATCCCCTTGAAACCTCGTAGAATGTAGAAGTTTGTTTCAATAATCTCAGTGTCTCTGGGAGAATTGACAACACTGTCAATTGTTGACAGTTGACAGTCTGAAATGTGCAGTCATAACAGCAATATTGTGACTTTTTGGGTTCACAGTCCGAGTTGCAGAAATTCAAAATGTTTTTATCTACGTAGAAATACATTCACAGGAACAGAATTACGTCACATACACTATCACAATGTACGAAGGTCGATGACCACAACAAACAGCGTTCTGATTACATCTGTTTACAACTCCTGTTTACGACTGACTCTCGGTGAGTCATCATTTCCTTAAATACCTCATTGATAATTCGAGACTGTTCTGTAACAATAAGTAAGTCGAATGCTCTGTCACCAGACGAAACTCAAAATTTCCTAACGTGAAACTTAATCTGTGCCGACAATTCTTTTATTCACGCGCTACCTATATTGGTTGCAGCATACTCTCTACCTCCGTGCTGCACACCATACCCTTTGTGTGCACGAGCCGCACTATCGCGATCGGGTTAGCGACAATATGAAGAACAAATTTTATTTATGATTGGGCTTGCTATTAAAATGTGTACCAATGATGAACCGGTACTCCTTGAATCTTTCGAACTGTTATTTTCTTATTCCAAGTCAAATTATAAATTTGAGTTAATACTGAATGATGTACGAGAGCTGGAACATTTTCGACTTCCTGGTTTTAGATTATGATCACTGCAAAGCAAGCAGAAGGAGAGGTGGAGCAAATTATGCAAGCTATTTGAATGAGTAGAGCTAGACTGAAAAATTCAATGCCATAGCCGGAATTTGAACCACGGATCTCCTACTCTCCGTGCGGTTGCTCTAACCATCTGAGCTACTGTGGCCAACATGCCGACATGACATTAAATTCTCCAACTGAGTCGTATGTTTCCCGGTAGACCACCAGGGGTTCTCATTTACTATGAGACACGCACCTTTTGTGACGACCTACTATGCTGTAAGTACTTAAGTCCCAGGCTCCATAGTTAAACCACTGAGCCACTATAGCCAACATGCCGACATGACATAAAATTTTCCAACTGACTCGTATGTTTCCCGATAGATCACTAGGAGTTCCCATATGCTATGAAACACGCACCTTTTGTGACGACTTACTATGCTGTAAGTACTTAAGTCCCAGGCTCCATAGTTAAACCACTGAGCCACTATAGCCAACATGCTGACATGACATTAAATTCTGCAACTGACTCGTATGTTTCCCGATAGACCACTAGGGGTTCTGATATGCTATAAGACACGCACCTTTTGTGACGACTTACTATGCTGTAAGTACTTAAGTCACAGGCTTCATAGTTAAACCACTGAGCTACTATAGCCAACATGCTGACATGACATTAAATTCCCCAACTGACTCGTATGTTTCCCGATAGACTACTAGGAGTTGTCATATGCTATGAGACACGCGCCTTTTGTGACGACTTACTATGCTGTAAGTACTTAAGTCCCAGGCTCCATAGTTAAACCACTGAGCTACCATAGCCAACATGCCGACATGACATTAAATTCTCCAACTGATTCGTGTGTTTTCCGTTAGAACACTAGTTCAATGAGAACTCCTAGTGGTCTACCGGGAAACATACCAGTCGTTTGAAAAACTTAATGTCATATCGTCACGTTGGCCTTAGTAGCCCAGATGGTTAGAGCAACCGTACGGAGAGCGGGATATCCTAGGTTCAAATCCCGTTTATGACATTGCATTTTTCGGTCTGGCTCTACTCATAGATACCTTAGCCTGTACACGGGTAGTGTGGAAGAAATAATTTTTTCCATCTAAGTAGTCTCTGTTTGCAGCGTTCAGATATTATGGAACCCTGCCTATTTAGTATAGCATATTCTCTGCTGAAGAAGTGCTGCGGCCGTTCCGGAGGAAGTACGGAGATCAATACAACCGTGAAGCAGTTGCTGCACGTAAGACAATTCATGGATGGTTGACCCACTGGCCTAACGACAGAAAGGTTCACTGTGTAACACATCCCTGAAGGGGAACATTTGAAAGCATTACACCAGTAAGTGGTAATCTTCAAGCATATCCCCTACGTTCACAGACACTGTAGTTAACAGACCATGATAGCCGTCACCTCTATCCTTACAAGATGCAAATGTTTCGAGATTTTCCATTGAGATAGTGCAGACCATACTTTAAAACTGCAGTCTGGTTGGTGGTGCACTTCAACCAGGTTAAAGTCCGATCCTAGATTAATTAATTCTATTCTATTAATATAAGAGGGTAACTTTCATTTGAAACAGCGCTCTAAGTATAGTGCCTGAGCAACCTCAAGTAAATTTTATATTGAGCAATTAATCCTTAAAGAATTAATCCTTTTAAATACATTACCCAGGTATATGGGTGATTTTAATTAATTAGAGGCAACAGAAAAGTTCAAAGCCACGGCCGGAATTTGAACGACGGATCACCCGGTTTCCGTCCAGTCGCTCTAACTCCCTGAGCCACCATGGCCAACCTTCCGTCCTGGTATTAATTAAAATCACCCATATACCGGAGTTATGTATTTAAATGGATTAATTATTTAAGGATTAATTCCTCAATATAAAATTTACATTAAAAATAATGAGCGATAACGATCCTGGTATTTAGCTACCTACAATAGTAAGTCGCCACATGTGTTTATCTCAAATATGAGAACTCTAATGCCCAATTTCACCAACAGATGTTAAGATCAACGTTAACAAATGTAACGTAACAATTGTCACAGCGCTAAAACTAATATTAAATTTCTTGCATTTCACCAACCTGTTTTCTTAAAATGTTAACAAACCTGTGTTAACGCCAAGAAACTTGTAAATATCACAACTATAGAAGGCTATGGATGATTTTATGAACGTACTCCGATGCGCTTTTGTTTTCATTATCGTCTGCACAAATGGCGGATGAACAAAATCAAAATAAAGTCGTGAGACAAATTTCTCATCGACGGAGAAAGAATTGTTAATTGAAATGGTGACGAAGTGTAAGGATATCGTAAGAGGACGGATGCAGTGAATGTAAAAGAGAAAGATGTCGCGGGGAAAATATTGGAAACAAATTTAATTCAAATGCAATTGTCACTACTACAAGCACCAAACAACTTGTCATTATTGCGTAAATTTAAAACGAGGTGCGAAGAACAAGTGCCTTAAACGTTTCAAGACGGGAGGTGGACAATGTATTATCCACATAATTCAGTGAATTATAAAATCGCAAAGTTATTGATACTTGAAGCAAAGGCGAGATCGACATATTCCTTTCGATGTATGTTCTAACTCAGTATTACGTAAATTTAAAACGAGGAGCGAAGAAGGACAAGTGCCTTAAACGTTTCAAGACGGGAGGTGGACAATTTATTATCCAAATAATTCAGTGAATTATAAAATCGCAAAGTTATTGATACTTGAAGCAAAGGTGAGATCGACATATTCCTTTCGATGCATGTTCTAACCTCTCTTGTACTTCCGCAGTAACCTTCACAACAAATTGTTTCGACAGTCTATACCTCCGTAAAACAATTTTCTTCGGATAGTTCCTCAAAATCATTTCTCTTCATAGGCCGTACTCTGTTACAAATGCCATTTAGAAGGTCCTAAATATACTAAATCTACATCAATAGCTGCGCTCATGCTGACTATTTACAATTATCTTGACTATTTACAATTATTAAGGACTTATCATTAGAAATTTGGCGTGTTAGTTTAACATGAGATTTAACACGAGTGTTACGCTAACACTTGTTGGTGAAATGCAATTTTTGTTTTAACTATTGCTTAACTCGTGTTAAGTCTTAACATTTGTTGGTGAAATCGTGCGTAAGTGATTTACTGGGAAAATATAATGAGTGAATTGGAGATTTTAATGCCAGGACGGCAGGTTGGCCATGGTGGCTCAGGGGGTTAGAGCAACTGGACGGAAACCGGGAGATCGGTCGTTCATATCCCGGCCGTGGCATTGAATTTTTCAGTTGCCTATAATTAATTAACCTCAAGTAACTTTTGAGAGCTTAGTGTATGTTTAAAAGGCCATTATATTTTATGGTATAGGAATGATAGGTGTTGTCAGTCCATACATTTTTAAGCGAGCTGCTACGCTCACGCTGCTCCCTAATGGTGAAGGAAATTTGTGCACTGCAACATTATGTTTAACCGTTGGAAAACCACACATACCACTTCAATATGGGAAAACCGCTAAGATTTCTTTACTGTTAATTTCATTTCCGTTTATTGAAACATTCCTTGGACTTCAAACTTACTTACTCCATTTTATCTAAAAGTGTTGGAAAGTAACGAGGGAGGGATATGTGAATATTGTGGAGATAAAGAGAGCACTGTTCATTACCTGATAGAATGTAATAAGTTAACAAATTACAGGAGAAAAATATGGGATAAGAAATGGGACAGCATGAGCAAAGAGATATTGACATGCTAACGGGGATGGGGGAGAAGAAAAATAGATGTATAGGAGATTTCTTATATAGGATAAGAGAAAAGTGGTTTAGGGTAAAAGAAGCTAAGGTCAAGAAGAAATGGCGGCAAGCTGCTCAGGAAAACCAAAGGCTTATAGCCAGGGGACCTGAGTCAGTGAGTAAATCCTAGGGCAGCAATTTTATGTATTTGTAGAGGAGGAATAATATAGCATGGGCAATGTTAAATTTATTGTACTGAATTTTTAATAGATACTGTACAAATAAATAAACATCAAATAAATATCAAATATCAATTACTCCATTTTACTTCCTCTGAGTTTTAACTAAAACATAAAGTATTGCAATCACATTGGAAATCTTTGACGGGATGAATGCAAGAATCAGAAACAATATTGCGCAGATTGCTGATAATTACATTTTAGTGGCAATATAAGATTTGCAAATCATCGGGCGCAAGGAAGAAGTGCATTTCAGAAAGATTTAGTGCCTCACACAAAGATTAAATTATAATCTCAAAGGCTCAGAGAGTGAAAAATATTGAATGAATATTGATACAGATGATAGGCAAATTTGAGGTATTTCGAGGTATTTGGCGGCCATTTCCAATATCTGAGGTGCCAGGTTCAAATCCTAGCTGGGGAATGTCAGTTTTGTATATCCACGGTTATTCCTTGTGTTCCTAAATTATGCATTTGCGAGTTCCATTACGAACGTCTCTGTGTGACTTTAATATTTATAAAGAGAGCAAATATTAATACAATAGTTAATGAAGAGTGAAAATCGCTGCCAATTGCCAGTTGTTCCAAAGACAAAGCCAGCCCTTTTATCTGAGATTTTAAGGGCATATTGTAGGTGGGGTGGAGTGGGGTAGTGTGGTGGGATAGAGAGGTTACTTGATTCGGCACTAAGAGCAGTGTTGATCTATTGTACCTATCCTCCCAAGTAGGACACTCATGGGAGGAAGGATCAGCTCAGAGATGGCATAGGGCGGCCGTCCCAAGGAGTCACGACAGTACAGAGGGCAGGTAACTATAATTGTACAGCTGCAAACTTTCCGGCAGGCCAGTATAATTAGTATCCCGCTCATCATGGTCCAGAAATAGTCCACAGGTCGGACCGGACACCATCCTACCGGAGAAGATCAGTACAATTTCAACCTGTCATACAGCGCCGAGACTCCCGCCGACGCGACTACGCTGACAGAGATAACCAGATGAGAAACGATGTGACATAATAACGGAGACGAAATCGAGAAACTGGAAATTCCGGGGGTGAAAATAACCTAACGAGCATTCACCTGCCGACCCGGGGAAACCCCAAGAAAGCCATAGATGAGTAAGCCAGCTACTGGAGCTGAACCCAGATCTCCCACATGCGGGCCACAAACGAAACCGCCTGACTTATCCCGCGCGGTTTATTAAAGTTATATAAATAGAGCAAATAATTATATATTTCAGAAGTTTAGAGACATATAATCATAATAAATATTTTGGTAACCTGTATGTAATAAAACGTTCTGTTATCAGGTTTGCCTCATTGACTCTAGACTTTAAAATGTCAGTAGTTACAGAGTGTTATTTAATTGCAGGTATTAGCCAAATGCCTTTGGATGTCAGCATTCCCTTCTGTTTAACATTCCTCTCAGGAATCGAATTCACAATGCTAGGGCCATTAAAATTTTATAGTCGCCGGCCAACTTGTGTCGAGTTACTGGAAAGTAATTTATTATTTATCAGCTACAGCCGTTCCGTCCAGCACTTTTCATGACACCACTCGTATACAAATCTTCATTAAAATTCTACTTAGTTCGCAGCTACATAGAATTTCTAATAACTTTACAGGTACTTCATGCCGCCATGAAATGTCGGTTAGCTGGCTTCAATTTTAAACAGCTCAATGGCGTTTTTTGAAAGTCTAATCAAACATAAAAGTGACCAAAGGAAGGAAATTCAAATGTTCTATTATGATAATGGCGACTTGTTGGCCAGCTGGCAATTTCCAGTTTGATAACAGCGCCACCGTTGTGACGGAATGTTTTAACACTGATACGATATGTTTTAGTTACAACTTTTTATATAAGTATCCAGTTGGAAATTTCTGTTTTCTGATATGAGTATAAGTAGACCATGTAATGACAATATAGAGAAATATATATGTGTAATTTTGTGATTGGCCGTAGTAATAATTGTATTACGTAATGCGGTGAAGTAGCAGGAAATCGGCCAATCACAAAATTAATAGAGGAGTAACGACCCTTACGAAAAATCAATAATCTTGAGATGGATGTAGCTTCTGTAATCTTGTTTCATGACGATGGAAAAATGTCGCGTTGAATATAAAAGTTTTGTAAAGGAAAATCAAAATCTTCAAAAAGAGTTAAATAACATATAACGAAATCGGAGTCATATAAAATTTTATTTGTGCCACCAAAGATCCACACCTGAAAAAAGATCCCATGACTCATATTTAATCAAATTCATTTCAGACAATACAATTAGTGATCTGAAGAAACTTTTTTTTTATATAATTTCTTATTGATCGATCAGCAGAACAATGCTTTACAGATCAGAGTGAAAAGAAGGTAACAGTACAATAAGAACAATAACACTCAGGGGTAGGCTCACAGACCGCCCCCTAACTACATTAAGTTAGAACTCCCATAATACTCTCTGAGAAATTATGTCAATATTGAAGATGTAAGACAGACATCAAGCACTAGAATCACTCGAATCAGATGTATCACTTAGAAGCAGGTCCTGTGGTAGTCTCCTCTTCAAGCGTGAGGCCTGGCGCGTGCGGACGCCGATGTTATAATGCACAGCTCCTGGAACTTCTTGCAGCGTGGAAAAGAAACGACGAGCGATCCTGCGAATGTATTCGTGAAGAGGTAACAGTCCTAGTTCGTGATGAAGCTGCTGATTACGGATGAACCATTGAGCGTTGGTAGCGATGCGCATGAAGCGATTCTGTATGACCTGAAGACGACGCAGATGACATGTGTGTGCAGCCCCCCGCACTTGGCAGGCATATGTAATAAGTGGACGAACGAGTGATTTGTAGAGTAACAATGAAGACTGTAGGCCGAGGCTGGAACGGCGATGCAACAGAGGTGAGAGTTTTGAAAGTCGCCCGGAGGCCAGTGATATAAGACGATCGATATGAGCACGCCAGGTCAGTCGAGAGTCCAAATGCACTCCAAGGTATTTAACGGGAGTTGTAGTGAGGAGCCAAGTCAGCTGTAGAACCAAGGAGGTCAAAAAGGAATATACAAAGGGAACCAGAGGATGGAATAAGGCGAGAAAATGAAATGGAAGATCAACAGGAACAACATATATGTGACCAGGAAATACCACAAAGGATCAACAGGAGACGCCAATCCTGGACATCCATACGCAGAATGGGAGCAGGAACAACAAGCAGATTAGCGGTAGACCCAGAAGAAGAGCGGAGTTAGCAGACATCTGCAATAGAATAATGTTTACGAAAGAAATCTGAAATGATGGACGAATTTTCTCCAAATAATGGTGGAAACACTACAAGTCTAAGCGAGAGGAATATTACTACCAATAGTCGGATAGGAAATGACAGCAAATAAAAGATAGAAAGTCTTATGTAGTAGACTTATGTAGTGAGTTAGTTTGAGGAATTGTAAAGCTACTGGTTTCCGGTAGCTAGTGGGACAGGACAATAGTAAATGTAAATGTTATCAAGTAGGATATAAGATATAGGTAGGTTAGGTAGTTTTCATGAGTTCTAAAGCTGTTGGTTTCCAGTAGCAAGTAGGTTAGAGTTAGCTAGTAGGGAAGGATTATTTGGCAAGCTAAATTACGTTATATCTGCAAAGATAAGTATTGTAAATAGAACTAATAAATAAGGCAGGACGATAAAGAAAATAAATCTGTGAACAGCTTTGCCCTGTTATAGCTTCAAAATGCCAGGGCATGTGTTGAGCAGATTTTATGTTTATTTATTTCTTATTTTTTTTATTATTTTTTTAAATTTTTTTAGTTTTTTATTTTTTTATTTTCTTTTTTTTAGTCCAAAAGATCTCCAAGGTATTTAACGGGAGTTGTAGTGGGGAGCCAAGGCACATTGTTCCTGTAGATACACAACGGAGTAAGCGGAGTATATCAGCGAAGGGTGAAGATTTTAGCTTCGGTTTTCTGAGGGTTCAATGAAATCCGCTAAGTGCTGAACCAATGAGTTAGACGATCTAAAGAGAGCTGTACTACTTGTTGTGCGTGCTGGAGATTAACATGAGAAATATATAGTACTATGTCATCAGCATAAAGAGCTAAAGAAGTCGGAGCTAAGTCAGGAATATCAGAAATGTATATATTAAATAGAGTCGGGGCCAAGATAGAACCCTGTGGGACACCTGCGGTAATATTACGTGGGGATGAAAGCATTCCAACAATGCGTACTGAAAAGCTGCGGTCGTAGAGGAAACTGTGGATTAGATGTGATAAGTAATTAGGAAGACCGATGCGGTAGAGCTTAAGGAGGAAACCATCATGCCAAACCCTGTCGAATGCCTCTGAAGAAACTGAGCCGCAAAAACTGACGACATGGGAAAGAATTGTGCTTGAAGCGAAGAGATACCGATACATATTGCGCCCAAACGTGTGGCGGATTAAGCTGGTAAAACAAAACGACTTATATCGCCACAGCACTCAAATTATTCTACACACCAGAAATATATGAACATAGGTTTTTCGCTCTTTAGCACAATTAAACGCCATTTAGAGTTAGATTACTTCCGTGAAAACCCTGGCATAACGCATTGCTTACCTTAGGAGCGACTCTCATCACCGATAAGCGTGGCTTAGGCGTGAGGTGATTGGGGAAGTTCCTCGATGCCGTCCAGCATGTCGTCTGCACATCCCTCGAAAACGTACCTCTCGGTTCTGCTGCTGCACTCATATTCAGACGTTGCTGAGTAAACACTTTACGAATCACTGCTGTTACTGTCGTCATTAACAGTGATCGTTAGCTTTTCCACCTCTGTTTCTAGGAGACCCCCAGTTTTTATATATTTCTCTTCCACTTGGTGAACATTCCGGCAAACTGGACCCCATTCTGCTTCTCCTACTTCACCAAATCGCTGTTCGCACAAACGCCACACGTCTCCCATGTTGAAGCTCACATTGCAAAGCGCAACCCATTCATTTACATTTGCCCAAATTTTTTCTATGGCATTCAGTTCAGGATGGTACGGTGGTAAGCGGAGAACTACGTGCCCATCTTCTTCTAAAATTGCATCCACAATATATCTCTTATGTTTTGGTTTATGCCACTTTATAAGGTCATATAGTTCCGCTTTCAGCGTGTGGCTTCCGAACGGAATCCTATGCTTAACCAACCAGTCATGCATATCCTGCTTTTTTGTGTTCGCTGTGGGGCATTTTTCTCTGGTCACATTGTGATATGAAGCGTTGTCTATCACAAGAACAGACTTTTCTGGAATATTGGGCTTTAGTTTTTCTTTAACTGCATTCTAACTGATAAGTTTCACAGATTTAGTGTTCCCAACAAAGCACGTGATAACCAAGTTTACTCGTCTAGATGAGGATACACACTGACCTTTGCGCATACAGGTTGACGCACACGGCTGGGTGGGAGGGAGAGAGGGAGGAACTGCCACACATGAGGCGCCAAGCGGATATTGAAAACAGGCTCGCCCGCTGAACACCCAGGGCTTTTATGGGAATACGGCTTATCTACGAGGGGGTGTTTTAAGTTTTAATTATCACCCTTTAAAAATGTGATAGAGAGTTTGTGTTGATTTGTGTCTGTTATTTCTTCTCCACGTAGTCACCATACAGATTTATAAATTTTCCCAGGATTTCTTGATCTTCCGATTACTTTGATTATAGCAGTCTGCAGAATTTGCTTTAAACCATTCATCCACTTCATTAATGACGTCATTTGTGTTGTCAAATCGGCGAGCACGCAACGGATGCTTCTTTCCGGGAACAAGAAAATCACTTGGTGTGAGATCGGGCGAATAAGGCGGATGCTGTAAGACCTCAAAGCGACATTCCCTTGTTTTGTCAACTGCAACTTGAGATGAATGAGCTGTTGCATTGTCAGACAGAAGACGAACAACTTTGGAGAGCATACCACGTCGTTTCTTAATCAGAGCTGCTCGTAACTTGTCCAGAAGGCTGCAGTAGTATCTGTCAGTGATGATTTGACCCTTGGCAAGGTAATCTGTAAGGATGACTCCATCACAGCCCCAGAAAACTGAAAGAATGACTTTTGTACCTTTGCCATTTTGGGAGGAAAGAATCGGAAAGTTTCCTTTCCATGCTCGTGGTTTTTGTCTCTGGATCATACTGATAGACCCAGGATTCATCCATAGTTACGAGACGATCAAAAAAATCTTCTTCATCCTGTTCCGACAGCCTCAACTTCTGTCTTGAAAGGTCACGGAGTGTTTGCTTTTGGAAAGGGGTTAACAAACGTGGAACCCGCCGTGCAGATACTAGGAGCATTCGTTTAATGTAACCTGAGAAGTCTGGACTGCCAGAGAATTGTTTTGATAACGAACATAGTGCCAACTTTTGTAAGACGACCACCTTGGCAAAATGCAACTGTTTCTTTGAGCCAAGAATTAAGGAAGCTGTAACCATTTCCTCCGAGAGGAACACGCTTAATCGTGATGCTGGTTTTCAGTTCAGCTCCTCTTGGAAACTGGCCTTAAAAGTGGATATCCGTCGGCTAAAGAAGCACAGATCTATACAGTTTGATAATCAAGCTAAGTAGTTACCAGGGACGGCTGGTGGCTCTGAAAATCGGTGGTTCACAAATTTATCCATGCTATTTAATTTTTTTAAAGTAACAAACGGTTGTTTTAGCCTGACACCATAGACTGCTGTATACACATGTTAACGGTAATTCACAGCGTATAACACAACATGCGTATTTCAGAAACACTTTAGAGCATAACGCTCTTATGTTTATGCAGCTAAAAATGGACTTAATACCTCTTCAAGGCAGACTTCAAGTGTACATTACAAGATTTCGTTCTGGATTGTCTTGGAGGTCCCCTTACACATTGTAGCATTCTCCAATAGGGTTTTCAGAACACAGTCTATCTCTGCACTGAAGTTTATAAGTCCTCGAAAAATACCAGGATTGCTTGACGTAGCTGAATCATTGTGTCCTCATAGAGCTAATTCAAAGGTTCCACAAAACCTAATGCTGTTAACAATAATGTTTAAAACATACCTATTTTGAGCCACTTTCTGGTTGTGTTCTACAATTGTTCTCCGATATGCACTGTCCATCTGCTTTGCCCTATTTACATTGCCAAGGATAGCAAAACTGTTTTGTTCACGGATCTTCACCGCCAAAGAGAACGCAAGAAAGCGAAACAGGCTATTTTTAATATTATAACCACACATCAAATTATATTTCTCATACACATTGTTGTTAAACTTCCTGTTCAAATATCTTGTTTTTGTTTTGACTACCTATGTGATTTTTATATTTGGCGTGGGACTTCCAAGTCGTTTATTTTTGGTTTTTTCTTCTAAGCTCATTTTTAAAAAGTATGTACTAATAGGCGCTTGATGGAATTCATTGTTTCTCCTTATATAAAACAATATACTTGTATTTAAATAAATCACTCTTATTCACTACTCAAAGCACGGCACAGCTAATAAAACACGGCACAAAACATGTGGCTATGCTCTGGTAGGTAATAGCAATCTTTGGTAATAGTTGACCGATGCGAACATTTAATATGAGAATAATAGGTGGCGCTGAAAACAGAAGGAGAAGGCTTGGCATTCACTATTCTCTGGCTGCTAGGTTAACCAACCTTATGCAGCCATAAGCCCCACCCTTCCCCCCTACTTGCCTCGGCACGCCCAAGGTTCATCCTGGCCTATAACTCCCCATTGTATACCAGTGGTTTGCAACTGAGAGTGAACTACTTGGCACCTGCAAACAATAGAGCGCGCTGAGGGCCACTGCACTAGACAAGGTCGAACTGAACTCCAAATGGAACATGCCCTTGCATTAAAGGGAGACCCAGTATTTTGGTTGTAGCGCAAACATGCTACCCCATTGAGATGCCGCACCTGGTAGTTAAGTTTCCTTAAGCCAATTAATTTTCTATACTCACGCTATCTCCTGACCTGGCATTTAATTTACTGAAAACAGTCTTTTGTTCAGTAATGCGAGTATTCACATTGTTTTGTCTATGTTGGAGTTTTTGTTATATCCAGTGTGGGACAGCAATTCTATTCGTAGTTAATTTGTCTCCATCTTAATCAGCCACACGTTCGGGCTCAATTTGGTGCCGGATTTCTATGTTTGAGATGGGATGCACGTTGACTTTTCGAAGACCCAATTCGAGAAGCCAGATATAACAGAGTTAATTCTTTGTATTTTGAGTTGTTTATTGACGATTGTGTTTTGATTAAATAAGAGTCATGAGACGTCCAATTTTCAGGCGTGGTTCGGAATAAAGTTTCGGAGAAGTCAAATTTTTTAACTATTTAATTGTATTATTTAGATTACTTTTTTCTTGAACTTCCTTTCCCAGTCACTTCCAACATATCGATAAATTCTTACTTGGTTATATTTAAACAGTTCCAACTAGTACATAAAAGTTCTTGCTCCTGCACCACTATTCATCACACTCACGATTACAAAACATCTCTACCAAGATTGGTAATTTTTCGTAACTATGGTTACTCCTCTCTTAATTTTGTGATTGGCCGATTTAATTCCACGTCACAACATTACGTCATATAATTATTACAACGGCCAAGTACAAAACTTTATATATTTATACTTATTTAAATTACTGAATAGACCTACATAATCACTTTTTTTTTAAATAATTTATAAACCCGTCATAACCCTTCCAAACACAACTCGAAACTACTGTTACAAGTGTTACTTTTGTGGTTATAACAGTTATTAAAATACCCTGATGATGGGACAGGGGGTAATAAAACGGAAATAAATGATTATCGGCCAGTTAGTCTAACTTCAGTAGTATGTAAATTAATGGAGCATTTAATTGCAGAATATATACGAGAGGAGTTAGAAAATAAAAAGTGGTTTAATGAAGCGCAACATTGATTTAGACCTGGGTATTCGTGCGAAAGTCAAATTTCTTCATTATTTAAAGATTTGGCAGATGAGGTAGATGCAGGGGGAAGAACTGATGCAGTGGTAATTGACTTTTCTAAAGCTTTTGATGTAGTGCCACATAGTTTACTTATTTGTAAGTCCATTGTTTTTAGTAGAACTAAGGGCAAAATTATTGTTAACTATCACATGGGAGAGGTGCAAATTCCACAGGTGGACAGCTGCAAATACTTGGGAGTATACCTGGCAAGTAATGCTGGATGGGACGAACAAGTAAATTCCACATCTAGGAATGCGTGGAAGGCATTACATTTCGTAATGAGAATATTGAAAAAGGGGAGCGCTAGGTCCAGGGAAATTGCCTACAAGGCCTTAGTGCGGCCGGTTATGGAATATGGAGTAGCATGCTGGGACCCGTATAGAGCTAACCAAATCGATCGATTAGATAAAATACAGAAGATGGCAATAAAATTCATAAAAAGAGGAAAGTATTTTGGGCCTATAAAAGGAGATGAGACTAAATGGGAGGAATTAAGAATTAGGCGTAAAAAACATAATTTGGTAACATTATTCAAAGCTAATGCTGGTGTAAAGGCATGGGTGAAGAATGGAATGAACTGCCTGTAGCAGTCTTTCAGGGCTGTCTCCTGTCGCTGAAGAAATTTAGAAAAAATCTAGATGGTTTATAGTTTAACTTTTGAATTATAATGGTATATAATATGTAAATAGAGAAGTAATTAGATATGTTTTAAGTGACTAAAGTAAAATAATATCATGTTTGTATTGTTTATTGTGTTATTGTTGTAAATCTAGTACTTGTAATTTGATCTGTATTCTTAACTCTGCCACCGGGTAGTACCCAATTGCAGTGAATAATTACATACAATACATATACGCTCCCGAAACGTAGATTTCTAATCGTCTTTTCTTCTGGCTTACTTCCCGAGAAGGTCTCGTACATATTGTCGTGAGCATTGTTGCGGTCGGGCGCACGAAGGGACAGATAGGGCAGCGCGGAGATACAAGCTTGCCGAAACAGAAAAAGAGACACACAGCTGACTGGAAAGTTCGACTTCTTGTTTGTTACAGAAGAATCCAGAAAAGTCTAGATATATGAATGGTCGTATAAAAAGGAAGCCACGGTTAGTCGAGTGGGCACTCGTAATTTGAGAGTCGTCGTAATCGGAACTTGAGAATCGTCCGCGTACAGCTGTGTTTTGATACCGAAATTAAGGTTTGCCAGAAGTAAAGAATCATGATGGATGTCAAAGGAATGTTGGTTCTTTGTTACAACAAGGGCAAGGCCAGTTGAGTTGTGGGGAAAGTTTTTATAACAAAAGCAATGTAAGAAACAGCGTCCTTATCAGTTTTCTAAAGTGGCTCACTGACTAGTATGAATAGGAAATTCTTTGGATCATTTACAATGGCGACAAAACAGCCACAAAGGGACTTTGGTTGAAAAGGAGTTTTCAGAGTGAAAGTGATACACCCACGCGCATCTGTGTTATTCAGCAGTCTTCGGCGTGGAGCCGATGTGGTCATTAAAACAGTCTTCGGCGTGAGGTCGATGAGAAGAGTCCGAGGTGTGAAGCCTATTAGGGAGGTCAACCTGTTCTGTGTTTGATATTTGTCGGTTCATATTTACGTGAGGAACGAATAAAGTTTATCGAGCAATAAACATCCTGCTGTCGGTAATTCTAAACAGAGATTGGTAACCCTTGGTCGGCAACTTTCATTTCGATGTTTTAAAAGAAGAAGCAGTAAATAAATAAGTTGGAAACGGGCATTGCAATGTTATTAAAATCTCCTTCTCACACATCCACGCATACCCTGAGAGAAACCTCATTGCTCGCCGACTTATTTGCTCGCCATTAAATTATTGCTTCAAATTGGCGTCCACAACGTGGAATTGTGTGCACCCATAAACATTTTGAATCAGTTTTGAAAAGTATAGTGTTTCTTTTAGGTCAACGACCTCGTCGATTGCATTTGTGTATGCGACGGAATTGCTACTGTAAGGTTAGACCAAAGTGTATTTATACGAAATTAAAAGCATTTGAATTTCTGCAAATCGGACTTTTAATTTTACGAAGGCACAAAGTCACAATATTCGTCGCCAGGAAGGCTTCACGTCTTATTTTCATGTGCTATTCTATCTCTAAAAGGAATGCAACAGAGAAAATTGTTTAATTCGCAGTAAAGGGTGCTGTTCTACTAAGATGGACAGTTAAGTGCCGTAGGACAATGCCCACACAAATGTGAATGTACAAAACCAGTCTCTACATCCATGTCTTTACTCTACACACACAAACGTCCACGCATCCTCGCCCGCCCTTGCGCCTATTATCCCCTCATTTATATACATGCACTGTTCCAACTAACCACACCCAACTCGTGTACAAAAACACGGACTCGCAAACGACGCGTCCGAAGTCCACA
Source organism: Mantis religiosa (assembly GCA_030765055.1). NCBI lineage: Eukaryota > Metazoa > Arthropoda > Insecta > Mantodea > Mantidae > Mantis > Mantis religiosa. The sequence continues at coordinate 212,022,583 of CM060952.1, forward strand.
AGTTTAACTTTGTTTTGCAGCCAGCTTACAAAGACGCCCTAAGAAGTGTTAAATCCCTGCAGAATTTCCCATGCGAACTTCTATTCACAGATAAAATGAAACATTAAATACTTACCAATAGCTGGTAGTAGTATGAAGCCTTTGTATTGCCAGTTTTAGGGCTAAAACTGTTAAACTGTGTCTTGAAATTATCAAGGTACGCCAGGTGGATCTTTAAAAAAGACTTCCTTCTTTTGTTTTTGATTCTGAACTACTGTCAGTTTATAAGTTGTACATTCATTGCGCCAGCTGTTATATTTTCACCAAGTTTCGTCAATAACTTTTTCAGAATTTTATGTCCGATTTAATTAAAGGAACATATTTGCCTTACAAATGCTAAACATAGAAATGTTTTCACATATTTAGTTTACAACTTATTAAAATTTATGTAATTTTTAATAAAGGCATGTACTATAAACACGATTCATTCTATAATTCAGTAGAGGATAGAAGGTAATGGCGCTCACATAAGAAAAATTGTTCTTCAACCTTAAGTGTAATTACACAAATTATTTTTAAACAATAAATTGCAAGTTATATGAACGGGCTGTAGAAGCGAATACAAATCAAGACATTTAAACAAGAAGCCATGGAAATAAACCAATGTAAAAGGTTGGAAAGATATAGTCAGATTAAAAATTCAATGCCATAGCTGAGATTTGAGCCACGGATTATCTGGTTGCCGTCCAGCCGCTCTAAACCATTGAGCTACTATGGCCAACGTGCCAACATGACATTAAATTCTCCAACAGACATGTGTGTTTCCCGTTAAACCACTAGCAGTTCTCATAAACACTGGAGACAACTACCTTAATGACGACTTACAACTTATAAGTACTTTAAAGTAAGGGCTTTATTGTAAACCTGTATTAGGTCAATTAAAGTAGATGGGAGCATCGCTGGGAGAAGTGAGTAGAGTAACAAGGAGACTATGTTGAAAAACGCCGAATACTATTTGGACAGGTTACAGAGATGGGGATATCGCTGTGAGAAGTGTGTAGAGTTACAAGGAGACTATGTTGAAAAACGCCGAGTACTATTTGGAGGGGTAACAGAGATGGGAACATCGCTGGGAGAAGTGTGTAGAGTTACAAGGAGACTATGTTGAAAAACGTCGAGTACTATTTGGACGGGTTACAGAGATGGGAACATCGCTGGGAGAAGTGTGTAGAGTTACAAGAAGACTATGTTGAAAACGCCGAGTACTATTTGGACGTGTTACAGAGATGAGAACATCGCTGGGAGAAGTGTGTAGAGTTACAAGGAGGCTATGTTGAAAAACGCCGAGTACTATTTGGACGGGTTACAGAGATGGGTGCATCGCTGGGAGAAGTGTGTAGAGTTATAAGGAGACTATGTTGAAAAACGCCGAGTACTATTTGGACGGGTTACAGAGATGGGAGCATCGCTGGGAGAAGTGTGTAGAGTTACAAGTAGACTGTGTTGAAAAACGCCGAGTACTATTTGGACGTGTTACAGAGATGGAAACATCGGTGGGAGAAGTGTGTCGAGTTACAAGGGGACTATGTTGAAAAACGTCGAGTACTATTTGGACGGGTTACACAGATGGGAACATCGCTGGGAGAAGTGTGTAGAGTTACAAGGAGACTATGTTGAATAAAAAGTTCTGAAAAAGAACACCTTGCATGTTTATTATTTCGGAATCTTTTCAGACCGCCCCCGTAGAATACGTGCAATATCTCAATCTTTTTGCGATTTTAGTAATGCCAATTAATTTCAATTTGGAACTTCAACAAATCATATTGTGTAAAAGTATACTGGAGTATTTGTTTTCTACACAGCTTGCTGTGCACGAGGAACTTATTAGTATTCCAGTTTTGTCGTTCTTTCTCTTTGCTGGGTGCAAAAACCATTTTAGTGTGCTCGTCCAGTCCTTTAAAGGAGCGCTTCAGTTCTATGTCTTCCTCCACTGCATGCTTTGCTTTGAAGATGAGAGGGAAGAAGATAAGAGTAGATTCTTCTTGTCTCAGGATAAGGAAAACCTTGCACAGCATACTTTTCTTTACGGTCACTCAAAGATTTATACGGTGCCTTCCGAGAAAGGTTTCAGGTATTCATAAAGGGATCCTGAAGAGGCGGAACAGAAAGACTACTTTCAATTTGTCCACGTTCCCCAAACTAACAACAGAGACCGTAACATTTCTTTATGCACATTGTCCCACGAAAGAAAAGGTTTACAAATCATAAGGACATGTTCGTTACATAAGGGTTTACAAGGTTTGTCTGCAACATATGATGCTATATATTGCAATAAATCAATATTGGACAGTAGCTGACCCTGGGAAATTAGTACCTCCAGAAAAAGTTGTCTGAACTTATCTGTATAAATACAACTAATTCGGATTCGTTAGTTATTTATTCTGCAAATGGAGAAGAAGTTTAAGTAGCAGAGTTACAATTAACCTAATCAGTTACAGACGCGTGCAAATTATTAGATTCAGTTTAACATTCAAACTAAAAACTATTTACCGCCGTAACCTATTTCAATTTGTCGTAATTCCTTTCCTTGCTATAATATGAAGAATATTCAATGAAATTTCTCTCTTAATAATAACTGGGGGATGTTTCTTTTCCTTATAGTAATATGGTGGTAGCTCTAAATTAAGAGCAGCCATATTCTTCATGTCTGTTTATCCAACTGTTTGGTGATATTGCTTTCATTTGGTGAATTTAGTAACTGAAGATTGTTAATATTTGCCTTTATTATGTTTTATGGCTAATATATCCTCAGTATTTATTATTAATTGATCTCAAGCCAGGTAACATCATGTATCTTATCCTTAGCATTCACATTGATTCAAAAGTGAGGTTATGGGTAAAACTGCTGACTTGTTCCCAAGGAGAGTAGCTGTAACTGAGAGTCTTTTGAAGGAAACTCCTTATTCACAAAGTGAAATAGCTAAGAAATTTTGTATTTCACAAAAATCTGCTAGTCGCATTAATCAAGCTTTAACGTTCGGTGAGACGTTGACCTTACAAAGGGATGGAAAATGCGGGAGGAAAAGAAAGCTATCACCAAGGATGTAAAGAAAACTTGTGCATGTGGCAAAACAAAATAGAATAGCAACCAGCATTGACCTCTGTAATCAACTAAAGCAGTACGGTACCGAAATATCAGCCTCAGTAGTTGGCAGAAGATTATGTGAAGGAGGTTTACCAGCACGCAGGCCTCGTAAAAAGGCTAAACTGACACTTGCAATGGCAAAAAAAAAAAAAAAAAAAAAAAAAAAAAAAAAAAAATAGAATGGACCAAAGAAATACAAAAACATCCAGTGGAATTTTGGAGGAAGGTAAATAGTATAAAAATTGTATATAGCATAAAATTAAAATATGTACATGTAAATTTTATGGAAATGAAGTAAACAGCCTAAACTTTGTTTCTGTCATTACTGGTTTTGTTATAATATCTTTGAGCAATTTTAAAACTGTTTAATATTAATAGAGGTTTTTGTTGTTTTAAATAATTTTCTCAGATGAATCCATGTTTGAAGTATGTGAAGAGAGCAGCCAATATGTGAGAAGGTCAGATAAAGAAGCATTTTCTCCGCAGTGTGTTGATCAAAGAGTAAAGCACCCAACATCAAGAATGGTCTGAAGCTGTATGTCTGTCCATGGACTTGGAAGATTATACATAGTTGTGGGATATATGGAGCAGAAACAGTACAAAAGTGTATTAGAAACTAAACTATTTCCGCAAAGTAAAGAATGGTTTGCAAATGGTGAATTTTTTTGTTCATGCATGACAGTGCTCCCTGCCATAGAGGAACCCAGTTCCTCAAAGAAAACAATATAAAAGTACTACCATGGCCGGGGAATAGCCCTGATTTAAATCCAATAGAGAATCTGTGGGGTATTGTTAAACAGAGACTGAAAAAATTGAAAATAACAACAAAAGTTCAGCTTATTGATGGCCTGATAAGCATTTGGTATAGAGATGAAGAAATAAAGGAAAAGTGTTGCACTCTTGTAGAGAGAATGCCTAAACCAATCAAAATGATAATAAAGGCTAAAGGAATGAATACAACATACTAAGAGCAGAAAAAATATTTTGTATGTATGTATTTATTGACTGCAATTGGGTACTACCCGGTGGCAGAGTTAAGAATACAGATCAAATTACAATTACTAGATTTACAACAATAACACAGTAAACAATACAAAGATGATATTATTTTACTTTAGTCACTTAAAAATATCTAATTACTTCTCTATTTACATATTATATACCATTATAATTCAAAAGTTAAACTATAAACCATCTAGATTTTTTCTAAATTTCTGCAGCGACAGGGGACAGCCCTGAAAGACTGCTACAGGCAGTCTGTTAAATGAATATAAAATAAACGGTATATGTTAAACATTTCACCATTGAGTCTAATAATTTACACACGTCTGTAATAGCTTTCTGATAAACAATATTTTTGTGTTTTTCATGGTGTGTAAATACTGTCGCATACCCATTGTTGCAAGGATGAGCGGTCGACGTACACAAAGGGGCAGATAGTGCAAAGCGGCGATAAAAGGAGTACCGAACAGATAAAGTTAGATGACTGGAAAGTTCGGGTACCATCTTACAGAACATTCCACGAACTTCTGGAACCATGAATGGGAGCAATAAAAGAGACCGTGAATCGCTAGTGAGAGAGAGTGGTAATTGAGTTGGACTCGTACAGCTGTGTTTTGAAAGTGAACATTTGTGTGTGATTAACGACCTTGCAGATTGTATTTGTGTATGCCACGTAATTCTGTTACCTTAGGGTTGTCCAAAGTGTGTTTCCACGAAAAAGAGCATTTTGGACTTTCAGAAACTGGACTTTTAATTTCTTGAACGCACAAAGTCGTGATATACGACGTGCGAACACGCGACTATAATTGTGGGGTTCTGGTTTTGACTTCTCTTTGGGACTCCGAGGAGAGCAGACATGCCTTCTAGAACCTCGAAAGCTACAGCGAATTGCCATCATCGGGAGTGACCTTCGGGCAGCTCCCGGCAATTGCGCTTGTTTTTTTGCGAGAAGACGGACCGCATAGAATACTCTACTTCTGCTGGCCTTCATCTGAGGGAGCTCCTCGAACCTTCAGAGCAGCAACATGGGTCATGCCAAGAGAGGAACGAAGAAACCAGCTGTCATCGCGGCCGCACAGCCAGACGAGGAGGAACGTCCTGCAACACCGCAGCCAGAACCTGCCCCTACTACCCAGCCGGGAGCTGGCCAGTCGCCAGCGCTAGCCAGCCGGCCAAAACCGCCTCAGCCACTGCACCGCCGCACGAGCATAGTGGTAACGGAGGTGCTTCGGGACCTGCAAGCACAATATGTGCTTGCTGCAGCGCAGCAGCAGTGGCTGTGAGCAATGAGGACCACACGCACCACTTCAGCCCGAGGTCCGACACCACTCGTCCGGGTGTAGCTAGCCAGACACGCGGAACTGGAAGCTGCTTTAGCTAACGGCCTGCCCTTCTCAGAGTGGCTGCTGCGTCAGCCGACAGGACCGTCAAGCTCCATGCCGTCGCTGCTGCGCCGACGGGCATGCAGCCGAGTCCTGTGCAGCCGAGCCGAAGTGCAACTACTGTGGTGCTTCCAGCCTCACCTCGTTCTGCACAGAACACGATCTCCGCCAACGCCGCCGCTACTGTGCCTCCTATGGAGAGTACAGCCATTTCACCCGACAAGCACTATGTCCCCTGCATTCCTGCAGGCAGGCATCGGCTGTCCCTCCAGCGCCACAAACTACTCAGCAGCAGCTAAGCACTAAGCATCATCAACTACATCATCAAGAGCCAGCAGCAGTAGACTACACTCAGCAGCTCAGGGAGCAATTCCGGGGCCTAGGGGAGGCCATTCAGAATCTTCACGCGGAGCTGCTGGTCATAGCGGCCAAGCTGACCGCTCTGGAGGACCTCCTAAGAGAGCTCCAGATCACGCAGAAAACACAAATCACCACAGAGCACCAATCCATACAGCGGAAGTTGGACGAGCTCACTACGAGCGTCATGGTGCTCCTCAGGAACTCTGTGAGCTGGACCCTCGTTCCGCATGAACCATCTTCAGAGAACCAGCACAACATTACAGAACAACAGCGCAAGACCGTCAGCCAGCTGTACCTAGAGGACATCAAGTCTCGCCACGTACAATGGAAAGCAACAAAACCAATAATCTGGTGCCTGTCCTTACCTTTTGCCACCTTTTAACCTCTAGGCTGCTGTCAGGTTTCATTTCTGTAGTCTAGTAATACCCTCCACGCCCTCCCTCCCATTGGAGTGCCAGCATCCCATCTCTCACATACTAACGTGGGTAGTATGTGGGACCACACTATGCCAGGCCATAAACAGATCATTATCCTTTAATTAATCGGTGGAAGTTTTTGTGGGTATTTCCAAGGACAGGCGAGCCTCATGGTCCCCATTGTGACCTTCAACACAGTGGGGCTCCGTAAATGGATTTTTCGCCCAATCGGAAAAAATATCTGAGGGACAACTTGAAGCCGACACTACTGTGAGAGAGCGGAAGCCATTACAGTTAGCGGGCGCTTCTGAACACCAAGGCCATCCAGTCCCTAGTGACTGGGTAAGGCGCCTTCTGAGTATTCAGGTGTCCGGTCCTCTGAGTTGCGAGCGGTTTAGCACCTACTACCTGCAGGTAAGGACAACTGTTGATTTTGAACTGCATGAACCATGAGTGAGAACAAGTCGTCCGGGTGATTCTGGACAGAGCGGTGGACAGAGCGCCACGGTACCTATCCGCTGAGCGGATTTACCCGTGCGTTCTTATAGAATTTAGTCTTATCCTCTAAGCGTTAATGTCCTTGTAAAGTGATGGACCTGATTCGATCTCTGCTAGTGCTCCTGGCGGCGGAGTGAGCGTCCAGGAAGGAAGCCAGTGCCCGATTCCACCACGCTAGGAGCGGCATGCTTTGCAGCGTCCGTCCAGTGTGACGGGGCCAGAAGCGAGAAATGTAAATGAAATGTGTAGTGTTTAGCGCCCGCTTTTACTACATACGGCACCGCAGGCGGTGACACTGATGATACATGAGATGAAGATGGAGCACCGGCGGAATAAGATGGCAGGGGAAACCGGAGATCCCGGAGAAAACCCACCCCAGCGCCGTGTTGTCCAGCACAAATCTCACTTTGCGGTCACCTGAGATCGAACCCGGGCCTCCTTGGTGAGAGCCAAACGGTCTAACCACTGAGCCACGGCGTGGCCCAGTCGCGAGAGTTCGAGTAGTTAGGGAACATTTAGGTTGGGATCGTGTTTAGCTCACACAGGGGGAGGGGGGGAGGACTGGACTTCCGGGTGTCAGCCGACAAGTCAAATCCAGCCCTAGTATGGCCGGTAGAGAATATAGTAGTGACGGGTTGAGAGGCTGATCTCACCACTCAAAGGCGGTTGGGGAGGCGATAGCTGTTTCCCCTTCTTGGTGCATGGTGGTCATATTGACCTAGTGTGTTAACTAGGTGGTTGGGATGAGGTGTGACTCTGGCATACAATGTGCGCACGTTCACGCACAACGTTCTCAACGTAAGGTATGCCAGAACGGCTGTGTAGGATGTGTGAATGAAACGTACGTTCGGTCCTCTCCCACTACCAGCTCGGCCGAAATAGGGTCTGATATACCATCAACGGCACAAAAAGGGTCTGATTATACGACTGCTATGGCCATCCCAGGTACCTACACTGGGGGTAAAAGGGAGAGGAAACCTCGCTAACAACACCACGGCGGAGAGGGCAAGGTTGTTCTCCTAGAGAATTCATCTGACCAAGGCGTCTCACGGGAAGCCTTTACTCGTGTAGGCAAACTTGAGGAGTCTGACTCCGATGATGAGCGCGCTAGTTGGCACAGCTGCATTTCTCGTAGGATTGGAAGGACATCCGTGTACTCCTGCAACTCCTCTTACTCCTCGGCGGCTGAGGGAGGTCGGGAGTCTAGCTCCTTAGGCCTCTCATCGGGCGGCGAGGAGGGTGCGAAGTTCCGTGAGGTAAAGTCGCCATACAAAAACGGAGAAACTCCAAATTTATTTCGGAAAATTGAAAATTTCCACCACAAGGCACTGTAGAGGATTGGATCCGTCCCCTTCAGCTGTCGAAGTGCGGGCGCTGCGCACCTCCAGTACTTCGTGGTACCTCTGACGTTACTAGAGCAACCTCGATCCGAATATTCGAACTCCTTCCTCTTGGAGTTGTTCGGATTGGGTTGTACTCGAGGGGGCAGTGTGTTCCCGACACCCACGGGGAATTGGATACCTCCGGCCAGGCTACGGCCGCCCGGAGGGGGTAGAGGGTTGCCTAATATGTCCCGGGTACTAGCCTGCAGAGCTAGTCGAAGGTGTGCTAGATCACCAGGAGGCCCCACCGAGGTCTTCGGTAGTCTTCCCTGCGGGGTTGACACGCGTAAGTGGCGTATCCACTTCCACCAGTCTTGACGTTGTAATCGATAGGGGAGGGGCTTTATAGACTCTAAGTAGTGTTCCATGGAGAGACCCCCGGAGTTTTCCATCGCTCCCGGATATAAGGAAACCCGGGTTCTTGGTCGTACGAGTCCAGGACTAATGGGAGTAGAAGCTCGGGCGTAACTACAAGGGACCATACACGTACAATCTTAATGACTTCCCGAGGTGGAGCAGTATAAAACGAACATAAATAAACAAGAATGAGGATAACTTTATGGACTAATCAATAATAGTTCAACGTACACAATTTATTTCACATACAAATAACCGAAGATCAGTATTTTAGTCACAATCCTTACAGCTCTACCTCAAGGGAATGCAGAAGATAAAGAGAATAACTTCGTTTCTTATGGTAATATATATTTTAGATGTTTGGACATCTGATTAGTTAATATACAGCTTACTCCTTATATTTAGGTACTTTGGAAAATATTTTAAAAGTCATTTTAAACAGTGGAGTTTAATTCGCAATTAATAATACTTCAGGAAAATACAAGGTTACCTTTACAAGATATAAATATAGAGAAAATGTGATAGGCGAACAAGGTTGCTATGTTGAGGCAAAGAAGTTTCTCCTTGTTATCCGAATCAATTTCAATTTCCAGGAATCATTAGAAAATTCCCTGTCACTTATATTTGCAGCGCTTGGAAAATTTTCCGGTTAACTAGTCTAGCGTTCAATTATGGATGGCAAACCTTCTTGTCTAATTATAAAGTTCCGACCAACACTTGATGCACGGCTAGTGTCAATTGTTCGCTCACCGGAAATAACTAATGTCTCCTGGTTGCCATGCTGGGGAGCGTCATGTCAAAATAATAATGAAGAATTGAGATCTCTGTTATCCTGGAATTGATACTGTGTTTCACTCTTAAAACAATTTTAGAAGTCACTTATACATTTTATTATAATATGTAAAATAAAACAGATAGTGTAATGATAATAATAGCGTGGAGGTAGAAATATGTTCCTGTTCTTATTTCCCAGTTTCTGGCACCCCAGTGATTTTGTCATCCGTTCTTTCTTCAAGTCAGGTATTTTGGGGATATTTGGCACTAAAATTGCGGATTTATACAATACTTAGTTACACATTTATCCAATTGTCTATTTACGTAACTCCTCAAGAAACTAAGTTCAAAAAATGAAAAGACAGGACAGGGTAAAGGCTACACAACGGAATCTAGGCTATAGAGGAAATTCTGCATTGAAGTTAATATCAAGATTTTGCATGCATGTACGACGAGAGGTCGTAAAGTTTTAATTATCAACCTAAAACATGTGATAGAGAGTTTGTGTCGATAATTATGTGCTTGTTAGTTGTTCTCTATGTACTCACTACCCAGATTTACACATTTTTCACAGCGTTTCTTGACCTTCCCAATACCTAGATTGTGGAAGTCTAAAGAATTCACTTTAAACTACTCTTCCACTTCATTAATAACGTCATCTATGTTGTCAAATGTGTTGTGTTATCGCCAATGTTAATTATTTGGGTTTGAATGGATTCTTTGGGAACATCAATCGCCGCGGCCTATTCTTGTACACTATTTGTTAGATATCCCCACAAGAAAACCTCCGGTGAGGTTAGGTTAGAGGATCTGGGGGGCCACATACCCTTCGAGATTATTCGATTATCAGTGAAACTGGTTACAAATTCCATGGTGTCATTAGGTGTATGGCACGTGACTACATCTTGCTGGAAGTAACCTTCTGTCAATTCGATATCATCCAGCTTCTCCACAAATGTCTTGAAGATAAACATATAAACTTCAGTGTCTACAGTCGTATCATGTATAGATGCTGGTGGAGGACACTTTCAATATTTTCTCTGAGATGTAAATAGAGTAATGTAATCTCCCAATTGTGTATTATATTCTCTCAAAGTTTCACATGTGTCCTCTTATTGGTTCAAATGTTATGACGTATTGAAATGGTTCAAATTTTTATGGATCACACTCCTTGTGTTTGTGTAATCTATTCCGGAAGTTGTTTTATGGCTGGCCTAATCTCTAATAAATACTTGTATATACTTATATACGTGGAACAGAAAGTATGAGGGCTGTTCAATAAAGAATGATCATAATTTTTTACGGTCATAATTCTTCAGGCTAAAATTCAATCTTATTATATTCTGTTAGCTTAATGTGAATCAAACACGCCGTATTTGTTTCATTGTTGGTACTCCTGGTTCCGCCTCTGATAACCAGCAAGTTCAGACATGTTCAGTATCGTCTACCGCTACAATGGAGGTAACATGCAGTTAAAGTTGATGTTAGAGGAAGATCCGGAGTTTATTTCAAACGTAATCGCTGCTGATGAAACTTGGCTACATTATTTTGACCCTGAGAGCAAACAGCAAAGCTCAGTGTGAAAATCTCCTTCATCACCAACCCCCAAAAAAGCAAAAGTGGTTTCTTCTGCTGGGAAAGTTATGGTCATCTCATTCTTTGATATTCATGGAGTGGTTTATCAGCATGCTCTACCTGCACACACACATCAGTAACTGGACAATACTACAGGGTTGTCCTGAGAAGATTGCTAATCCTTATCAGGTGCGAAAGACTAAATTTCCGTGAAGCAGGCTGGATGCTGCATTACGATAATGCGTGGCCACATATTGCCAATGTTGTTGCTGAATATCTTGTAAAAATCAACGTGAAGTGTATGCCTCACCCTCTCTATACTCTGGATTTAGCTGCATGTGACTTTTTTCTATTCCCTAACTTGAAGAAGCGCCTTCGTGGGAGACATTATCCATCATCAGAAGCAGTGGTGAAGGCTGCGGAGACAATTTTGAAGGATCTCTCAAAAATGGTTTTCAGCATGTCTTTGAAGACTGGCAGAAACGCTGGGACAGGGGAGGCAATTTTGAGAAGGACCATCAAAATTATGAGGATGAGTAAAGGTACGTTATCAAAAAAAATTGTGATCATTATTTATTGAACAGTCCTCCTAAATGTGTATATTAAAATTAGCTAAAGTTATCTTAGTTATTGACATTTAATATTGAACAACGTTTCATACTAAGTTATGTATTAATAACATTACAGTAGAGCCCGCCTCTGCAGCGTAGATGGTAGCGTGTCTGCCTCACCTTCAAGATGTCCCGAGTTCGAATCTCGGTCAGGATGAGTTACCGGGATAAGGTATTTTCCGGGGCTTGCCCTTATCCTAATAATTAAATGTCGGTAACTCTTAGTTCGATGGACCCTGGACTCATTTGAGTATAATTTCATCCATTTCATTTATCGTCCGATATGACTCAAAAGTTGGAGGACGTAAGTTAAAAAAAATCCCGGGTATAAAATATAAACCTTCATAAAGAAGTACTTAACAAGAATTCAATGAACATCATTAGGGAAGAATACGAAAGCTGAAAGTATATAAAAAGGAACGTTGCTTTCTCCTTTACACTTCTTGCCATGTTTTTTATCCAAGGGGGAAAAGCTTTGGAAGAAAATAAGAATAAGAAGAAGATAAATTTATGGTGGTAACTTGTGTGTAATTTGTAGGGTTGGTGGTAGTGGCAGTGGGCGTTAAATGAGCTGTCGCCCCGAGGGTTAACAAAGATACCACGGGGCGGTGTAAAAAGTGGGCTGCATTATCATCCATTTTAACACTGCTGGGAAGAGATCTAAATTATATTAGGGAGGAAATATTACTCTGTGTCCACTGCACTCTACACGTGTTACAACTTGCTGGAATAAAAAGAATGTCCTTGCACCACTTACATGACATCTCGCGGATGCAATTTAGGTTAGTTCATTATTCATTTGTTGTGCTGGACGTCGCTTTACAACGTTCTAAGTTATGCATTTGCTACAACATGCGATGTATAAATCTATGCAAGAAGCTCTAGTGAGAGTGCTCTGGTTTCTAGAGGTCGAGCTCGGCAGCAGGGCTTGTTTTAATGTAGTTAAAAAGTTAATGCATTTCTGAAAAGGAATAACTTTCTAATGCATGGAAATTAATTATTATTTCACACTAGCCGTGTGTAGGACGCACAGTGAAAGGGTAGAGCCAGACTGAAAAATTCAATGCCGTAGCCGGGATTTGAACCACGGATCTTCTGGTCTCCGTTCAGCCGCTATTACCATTGAACAACTATGGCCAACGTGCCAACATGACATTAAATTCTCCAAATGACTCATGTTTTTTTCAGTATGGTTAAAGCCAGGGCCTTAAAGTACTTACAGCATAGTAAGTCGACATTAAGGTAGTTGTCTCATGTGTTTATAAGAACTCCTATTGGTTTACTATAAAGCCCGGGCCTTAAAGTACTTACAGCATAGTAAGTCGTCATTAAGGTAGTTGTCTCATGTGTTTATGAGAACTCCTACAGGTTTACTATAAAGCCCGGGCCTTAAAGTACTTACAGCATAGTAAGTCATGTGTTTATGAGAACTCCTAGTGGTTTACTATAAAGCCCGGGCCTTAAAGTACATACAGTATAGTAAGTCGTCATTAAGGTAGTTGTCTCATGTGTTTATGAGAACTCCTAGTGGTTAACTATAAAGTCCGGGTCTTAAAGTACATACAGTATAGTAAGTCGTCATTAAGGTAGTTGTCTCATGTGTTTATGAGAACTCCTAGTGGTTTACTATAAAGTCCGGGTCTTAAAGTACATACAGCATAGTAAGTCGTCATTAAGGTAGCTGTCTCATGTGTTTATGAGAACTCCTAGTGGTTTACTATAAAGCCCGGGCCTTAAAGTACTTACAGCATAGTAAGTCGTCATTGAGGTAGTTGTCTCATGTGTTTATGAGAACTCCTAGTGGTTTACTATAAAGCCCGGGCCTTAAAGTACTTACAGCAGAGTAAGTCGTCATTAAGGTAGTTGTCTCATGTGTTTATGAGAACTACTAGTGGTTTACTATAAAGTGCGGGTCTTAAAGTACATACAGCATAGTAAGCCGTCGTTAAGGTAGTTGTCTCATGTGTTTATGAGAACTCCTAGCGGTTTACTATAAAGTCCGGGTCTTAAAGTACATACAGTATAGTAAGTCGTCATTAAGGTAGCTGTCTCATGTGTTTATGAGAACTCCTAGTGGTTAACTATAAAGTCCGGGTCTTAAAGTACATACACCATAGTAAGTCGTCATTAAGGTAGCTGTCTCATGTGTTTATGAGAACTCCTAGTGGTTTACTATAAAGCCCGGGCCTTAAAGTACTTACAGCATAGTAAGTCATGTGTTTATGAGAACTCCTAGTGGTTTACATAAAGCCCGGACCTTAAAGTACTTACAGCATAGTAAGTCGTCATTAAGGTAGTTGTCTCATGTGTTTATGAGAACTCCTAGTGGTTTACTATAAAGCCCGGGCCTTAAAGTACATACAGTATAGTAAGTCGTCATTAAGGTAGTTGTCTCATGTGTTTATGAGAACTCCTAGTGTTTAACTATAAAGTCCGGGTCTTAAAGTACATACAGTATAGTAAGTCGTCATTAAGGTAGTTGTCTCATGTGTTTATGAGAACTCCTAGTGGTTTACTGTAAAGTCCGGGTCTTAAAGTACATACAGCATAGTAAGTCGTCATTAAGGTAGCTGTCTCATGTGTTTATGAGAACTCCTAGTGGTTTACTATAAAGTCCGGGTCTTAAAGTACATACAGCATAATAAGTCGTCATTAAGGTAGTTGTCTCATGTGTTTATGAGAACTCCTAGTGTTTAACTATAAAGTCCGGGTCTTAAAGTACATACAGTATAGTAAGTCGTCATTAAGGTAGTTGTCTCATGTGTTTATGAGAACTCCTAGTGTTTAACTATAAAGTCCGGGTCTTAAAGTACATACAGTATAGTAAGTCGTCATTAAGGTAGTTGTCTCATGTGTTTATGAGAACTCCTAGTGGTTTACTGTAAAGTCCGGGTCTTAAAGTACATACAGCATAGTAAGTCGTCATTAAGGTAGCTGTCTCATGTGTTTATGAGAACTCCTAGTGTTTAACTATAAAGTCCGGGTCTTAAAGTACATACAGCATAATAATTGGTCATTAAGGTAGTTGTCTCATGTGTTTATGAGAACTCCTAGTGGTTTACTATAAAGTCCGGGTCTTAAAGTACATACAGCATAGTAAGTCGTCATTAAGGTAGCTGTCTCATGTGTTTATGAGAACTCCTAGTGGTTTACTATAAAGCCCGGGCCTTAAAGTTCTTACAGCATAGTAAGTCGTCATTGAGGTAGTTGTCTCATGTGTTTATGAGAACTCCTAGTGGTTTACTATAAAGCCCGGGCCTTAAAGTACTTACAGCATAGTAAGTCGTCATTAAGGTAGTTGTCTCATGTGTTTATGAGAACTCCTAGTGGTTTACTATAAAGTCCGGGTCTTAAAGTACATACAGCATAGTAAGTCGTCATTAAGGTAGCTGTCTCATGTGTTTATGAGAACTCCAAGTGGTTTACTATAAAGTCCGGGTCTTAAAGTACATACAGTATAGTAAGTCGTCATTAAGGTAGCTGTCTCATGTGTTTATGAGAACTCCTAGTGGTTAACTATAAAGTCCGGGTCTTAAAGTACATACAGCATAGTAAGTCGTCATTAAGGTAGCTGTCTCATGTGTTTATGAGAACTCCTAGTGGTTTACTATAAAGCCCGGACCTTAAAGTACTTACAGCATAGTAAGTCGTCATTAAGGTAGTTGTCTCATGTGTTTATGAGAACTCCTAGTGGTTTACTATAAAGCCCGGGCCTTAAAGTACAGACAGTATAGTAAGTCGTCATTAAGGTAGTTGTCTCATGTGTTTATGAGAACTCCTAGTGGTTTACTATAAAGTCCGGGTCTTAATGTACTTACAGCATAGTAAGTCGTCATTAAGGTAGTTGTCTCATGTGTTTATGAGAACTCCTAGTGGTTAACTATAAAGCCCGGGTCTTAAAGTACTTACAGCATAGTAAGTCGCCATTAAGGTAGCTGTCTCATGTGTTTATGAGAACTCCTAGTTATTTACTATAAAGCCCGGGCCTTAAAGTACTTACAGCATAGTAAGCCGTCGTTAAGGTAGTTGTCTCATGTGTTTATGAGAACTCCTAGCGGTTTACTATAAAGCCCGGGCCTTAAAGTACTTACAGCATAGTAAGTCGTCATTAAGGTAGTTGTCTCATGTGCTTATGAGAACTCCTAGTGGTTAACTATAAAGCCCGGGCCTTAAAGTACTTACAGCATAGTAAGTCGTCATTAAGGTAGTTGTCTCATGTGTTTATGAGAACTCCTATTGGTTAACTATAAAGCCCGGTCCTTAAAGTACTTACAGCATAGTAAGTCGTCATTAAGGTAGTTGTCTCATGTGTTTATTAGAACTCCTAGTGGTTAACTATAAAGCCCGGGCCTTAAAGTACTTACAGCATAGTAAGTCGTCATTAAGGTAGTTGTCTCATGTGTTTATGAGAACTCCTAGCGGTTTGCTATAAAGCCCGGGCCTTAAAGTACTTACAGCATAGTAAGTCGTCATTAAGGTAGTTGTCTCATGTGTTTATGAGAACTCCTAGCGGTTTACTATAAAGCCCGGGCCTTAAAGTACTTACAGCATAGTAAGTCGTCATTAAGGTAGTTGTCTCATGTGTTTATGAGAACTCCTATTGGTTAACTATAAAGCTCGGGCCTTAAAGAACTTACAGCATGGTAAGTCGTCATTAAGGTAGTTGTCTCATGTGTTTATGAGAACTCCTAGTGGTTTACTATAAATCCCGGGCCTTAAAGTACTTACAGCATAGTAAGTCGTCATTAAGGTAGTTGTCTCATGTGTTTATAAGAACTCCTAGTGCTTTACCGGAAAGAACACGAGTTATTTGGAGAATTTAATGTCATGTCGGCACGTTGGCCATAGTAACTCAATGTTTAGAGTGGCTGGACAGAAACCAGAAGATCCGTGGTTCAAATCGCAGCTATGGCATTGAATTTTTCAGCCTGACTGTACCCTTTCTAAATCATGTTTACATGCGAAAGTTTGTCGTCCTCCATGGCTTCTAGTTTTCCAGGTCGCAGGTTCAAAACCGGCGGAGTGCGATACATTTTTTTTACGACGTAAAAGTCCTTGAAGTATAATCTGTCTAGTCAACGTTAGTGCAGTTGCACAGCAAAGAAAACGGACCCTACCACCCACAAATGACCACACTTCAGAAATGGAACACTGTCGTTGAGGACCAATACCAACTCTGATTTTGTGGAAATGTCATTCTCATGTTTACTCCACGTGGAGTCTCAGTTGCCAAAGTTCCAACTTCCAGTTGATCTGTTTCATTACGTGCAGAAATTCATTGTGTGTCACGATGTGGAGACCGTGGGGAGCGGGAATGCAATGGTAAATGCAAATGAAGTAGTAGATAACTTTCAGTCAAGTGAAAATAATCAATGTGAAGACAATAGTGTGAATAACTGGGCCGAGTTATGTTACTGGAGAAGCCTCAAAAACAAAGTAATAACGGGAACTCCTTCTAAGCAAATTCGAGCGCTTGTTTTGAACTCATATAAATATGTACTGAAAAATAATCTTGGTAAGGGTTCATGCAATGAACCTGATGATATATTCTGGGTATTCACAAAAATACAATAAGAAATATTGTGACGAAAGGAATACCAAAGACACTGATCATTGTGAAAACAAAAGGAAACGTTTCTCTAAATTTTCCAAAATTTCACATTCGATTTATCTGGCGTAGAAATTTATAAATTCCATGCAAAAGGGTGAGCGCCCACGTTAGACGAATTGGTTGACAATTGCAAGAAATTGGTGATTTTCGTTATGGACACTGCAGTTTGCGCGGTCTCCTAAAGGTGCTGAGTTTCAAATACCGCACTTTGAATAAGATAATATTTATTATGGAATCCATAAGATGGACATAAGATAATTTATTTAGACTAACCTCGTACGATACCCATGACATATTGAGAAAGGTGGCAACCTTGCAGAAAGGACCGGGAGAAGGAGGGCCGGGGTTGTAAAACGATTATAAGGGTTCGCCAAAGTAGGCGGTCGAAC
The DNA here is from genome assembly GCA_030765055.1 of Mantis religiosa. NCBI lineage: Eukaryota > Metazoa > Arthropoda > Insecta > Mantodea > Mantidae > Mantis > Mantis religiosa. The sequence continues at coordinate 212,040,064 of CM060952.1, forward strand.
TGCATTCGCGTTGACTACACAGACTTTAAAGGTGGTTAATCCTGCTAGTAGATTTTCGACACCTTAAACAACTTCAAATGCATGAAACTGCTCTTCAAGATGTTTTAAATGAAATCTGTAATTGGGCTGCGGCTAACTAAATGTCAATTAATGCCAAGAAAAGTAAGTCCATTGTTTTTAGTAGAACTAAGGGCAAAATTATTGTTAACTATCACATGGGAGGGGTGCAAATTCCACAGGTGGACAGCTGCAAATACTTGGGAGTGTACCTGGCAAGTAATGCTGGATGGGACGAACAAGTAAATTCCACATCTAGGAATGCGTGGAAGGCATTACATTTCGTAATGAGAATATTGAAAAAGGGGAGCGCTAGGTCCAGGGAAATTTCCTACAAGGCCTTATTGCGGCCGGTTATGGAATATGGAGTAGCATGCTGGGACCCGTATAGAGCTAACCAAATCGATCCATTAGAAAAAATGCAGAAGAGGGCAATAAAATTCCTAAAAAGAGGCAAGTATTTTGGGCCTATAAAAGGAGATGAGACTAAATGGGAGGACTTAAGAATTAGGCGTAAACAACATAGGTTGGTAGCATTATTCAAAGCTAATGCTGGTGTAAAGGCATGGGTGGACGTTAGTGTAAGGTTAGATAATCCGGATTATTATGGACGAAACGATCATAGGTATAAAATTAAGGGTAGAAGATACAGAACCGACGTAGGAAAATTTTCTTTTGTTAATAGAACCGTTGAAGAATGGAATGAATTGCCTGTAGCAGTCTTTCAGGGCTGTCCCTTGTCGCTGAAGAAATTTAGAAAAAATCTAGATGGTTTATAGTTTAACTTTTGAATTATAATGGTATATAATATGTAAATAGAGAAGTAATTAGATATGTTTTAAGTGACTAAAGTTAAAATATGTTTGTATTGTTTATTGTGTTATTGTTGTAAATCTAGTATTGTAATTTGATCTGTACTCTTAACTCTGCCACCGGGTAGTACCTAATTGCAGTGAATAAATACATACATACAAATCTGTTGAGGAGACCTAAAGGGATGGCTAAGGCTGTTCCGTCTATGTCTTGCATTCAGGAGGTCCAGGTTTGATTCCTGTGACCGACCTACCTGAGCCATAGGCTTTTTTGTGTCGCCAGGGAAATACTGGGTAGGTAAATTACACTCCCCGAAGTTTCTTTCCCTCCGTTTCATCTCCACTAGCATTTCATATAATCTCTCATCTGGTGGTCTCTTTCAGCGTCTCGGCCCTGCATGCATGATAAGCATTTCCTCCCTCGGTCTCCGAACCGGGTAGAGTGGCACCGTTTGTGGACTACAGTAGGTTGGAACGCCAGTTGTTCTGTCCTTCCGGGGAGTTTTCAGGTGTTAAAGTGTAGGGAAACTGATCTCTCCACTGTTCTGGCTCCTTGGGACGTTTGTCCTTTGTCTCCTCATACCTCAATCAACCGCCTGGGGGTTACAGGTACAATAGACCAAGCTTGGACCTGCGTGCTGAATCCCGCGTAGCGCAGTCCAGACCAGTCCTGCTCAAATTAAGCCGATTTCACGCCCAATATACAATGGTACTCTTCAAAATAGCAGTTAAAGGTTGTCCAAGAATGGATTGACGTACAACATTGTCATCAAAACATCAACTTCTACATCACTTCCATATGTCATTGTCATAAAATGTGGTACCTTCTAGCAGATTGACATGTTCCAGTAGTGAACGAACATTGTAATTATTTGTCTTCTTAATCTTCCGAAGTATATCTGGTGTGTTTTTCGCTCTATCACTTGTCTTGTGTAAGGTTTGTAACCTCACTTCTCTCCTCAAAAGAGACTGAGAACGATAAAGTGAGGAAGACATCGTGTGACGAACTTCTGGTACACATCCTCTTTGGAAATACACACCCTGGATTAAAGTGAATTCAGGAATACTTCTTACAAGTACATGGTCGAAGGCATCGTTGAAGTTAAAAACTTCAACAACTGGAGTGTCATCTTGTTCCCCGTTATTGGTCAGTGAATGTTTGACAGAGACAACATCAATGGGCTTCTTCTGTATTGAATCTTTGATCAGTTTCACCCATATGGAAGGTACTAACACTTTATTCAGTGATCGTTTCATCTTCTCCTCAATATTGCCAAAAATTCTGTCAATAGACATGAAACAGTGCCCTGGTATTTGGTGGTACAGATAAACTTCCTGAAAGCACATTTGAGGAATGTCTAAAATGTGTAACGTCTAAATGTCTAATCTAAAATATATCAACAGCCGATATCAAAGGGCTTGGGTGGCTCAGTGTAGTTGCACCACCAAACGGCTAATGCGGAAACTACTTGACTTAACAACATCTAACTCGAAAAGTCAGACTTAACAACTTTTGTTTCTGAAATTGATGACCATTCAAAATGCCAGTGTCATAATATGCTCGACTTAACATCAACTGATCCGCAAATCCTTTAGCACTATTACAGAACTGATACTCTGAGGCTTATCGTGTGTTCAAAACAAGGCTACATTGAAAATTCCAAATTCTATAATAATAAACCTAACATTATGAAAATTTAGCCACATTGGAGTATCATTTTAAACTTACATGTAAATTTTTATTCTGTTACACCAAATAGTTAATTAATTATTAATTATTTTTGTGAAAATATTGTAAAATGTTAAAAATGTTCTACGCGTCAAAAATTTAGGATTTTAAGATAAATCTTTTTTATGGCTAGTATAGAGCAATTTTAAAACACCCAAATTCTTATTTTTTGGAATACTCTTGTAGCATTTGTTCTAAAACGTTTTCCACGTGTTAGCTTCCAAAATTTTGAAAATATTAACTTATTTTATTACTTAACATCATATCATTTGCAAATCGTGAGCATTAACAAAAAGGGAATATTGAAGTATCTTATTTACATATTATGTACCTATCCTGGAATTTTCAACAAGTTAAATGGAAAACTTTGACACGTGAGGCATTTTGTATACTGAAAAGTGTTAGAAGAAAAGTTTCTCAGAAAATCCATTTTAAAGTCATGATTGTTACTTTTAACGATAGTTAAAGGTCTTTTTAAATTGTTACGTAATGGCCTAAAATGGTGCAAATGATAAAAATAGCATGTCATCTATTACTAAAATCCCTAAGCTACCAAAAATGCCCAAAAAATTCATGATTTTCAACATTTTCGTGGAATTTTCCGTGTAGCCTTGCCTTAACAGGTTTTCTCAAAAACATTGACTTAACAACTTCTGAATCTGAGTGCTTCAATTACCTTCTTATATGCAACCTCGTCATAGAGTGTAGGTTTAGAAAGAAATGTGATTTGCCTTAACGACATCCATTTGCAATATTTCTAGCACACAATATCCTAAAATAATTGCATATCACTTTAATAGTCCCATTTATACCCCACTATAACTACAGTGGTAGCCTTTTACCTTTGAACATACAGGGTATAAGCAGAGATGTTAACTTGCAACAGTGTTTTGTTTTTAGATTTTATGCACTTGATCACGCGTTGATCCACGACTCTTGACAAAGTTGACAAGTGCTCCAAAATTGAACTACTTGGGCAGTGCATGCATTTCTGTTTTTGGCAGTTGCTGGTGTTTCCGTTTCCACGTTCAGATGTTACTTATTAATAAGAACATGTGACAATCAAGAATACAACTTTGAACAGAATTCCCGAAACACCGTGTTCCAGGTAAACAAGTGACAGTTTGGTCAAATTTAGCCCTGTTTGACTAGCTAAAAACTGACCTAAAAGTTAAAAATAACGAAACCTCAAACTTCAAATAAAAAACCTCAAAGGAAGATCTTCTAAATCCAAGAAAATTATCCTTTTCAGCTGAAAATACTGCAGGAACAGCGTAGGAAGTTTGGTTATTTACAGTAATTGATATTTAATCCTCTGTACATTTTATTTGGTATTGTAGATATGTAATAGAATAAAAGCTGTGATGATTTCAAATAGCACAATAAATCCAAACCGCATGAATCTTATTATGTTTCCGAAACCTCAGGCCTTATGATGTAATATTTTTCATTAAGTTTCGTTTCAATAAAAAAACGTGAAGGAATCATGCGAAATTAATCTCATCTCGTATCAGTGCACAGTAGTGCATAACATTATTAACATTTCCGACTAATATGCCTATATTCACTATTTTTGTAAGCCTTGACGAGCTGAAGTTACCTGAATACCTACCCTGACATGTAAAGTTATTTTAAAAATAACATACATAAAACTTTAAATCAAATAATAAAACCTAAAGCATCTCTAAATGTAAGGTAAGGATAAAAAGGCATTTTATTAATACAGTAGAGTCTCGGTTATCCGAATTTCGGATAACAAATTAGACATCAGTGAATTTGGAGAATAGGCTAACATAACGGGGTCGTAGAGTGTGACTCAGGGCGGGCAGAATTAAACGCTACCTGCAAATGCGACAGATTGGAATCCCATTTAGAGTAGTTGTTATGATGAAAGGCAATTAAGGCGGATTTTAAATTCCTATTGAACATTTCGGCATGAGACGGACAAGGGTAATAAGGAGTAGGGTAAAGATTAAATACTCCAGTTGAAACAAAAATGTTTAAAAGCCGCTGAGGGGAATTGCGTACCGTTATCGGTCACTAGGAAATTCGGAGCACTGAACGAGGCAAAATCCCCAAGAAGAACCTGAGATTGTCTTTGCCCGTTGAGTACCTCGTTGAGCTCTCCCGGCACTCAACACCTCATAAGATATGATATGTGATGGGTGAGGACTACGGATGGGAGGTTTCCAACAGGTCGGAGTTTTTCTCAGGGTAGATCTGCATGAATACTTGCTTTTGAGTTTCAGGGAGAGGGTGCGTCCTGACAGTGTGTGGGTGTTATCACATAGAAGACACCACGACCTTTGACTGTCAAGTTTATTGTTACAATTAGTCCTCTCCACTCGCCACTGTTGACGATGTTATTCGCACATTAGGCGCGACATTTGAGATTTTCCCGTTGCTCTGCGCATGACACGACTTATATGTATCTGTGTACGCGTTGTTCCTGAACGTCGGTAGTGAGTTACTTCGCAAAACATGGTATTTCCGGAGGATTATTAAACAAAAACGGAGTTTGGTGAAATCTTAATGATGTAAGTGCAGTTTCTCTCATTCGCTAAAACAGGGTGTTCGATAACCACCTAATGTGTGTTACTCCGTCCATCCGCGAACACGGACTTTCATGAACTTTCAGTACTTGTTGCCCCCTTCACTCGCCGAAACAGAGTGTTTTTCCTAGCAAACATCGAACGTCGCCATTGCACAAATTTCCCCTTCCTTTCGCTTACACTGAAGGCGATTCAGTGGCTCCGCCCGAGCAGCAAAGTTGGGGATAAACTTACTAAAGAAATTGGCCATGCCGATAAAGCGACATTCCGTATTATCCGACATACTCTCACCAGAGCTTGGCCGCAGGATGTGTGTCCTCGAACCTTCAGTGGGTGCGCAGGTATAACTTGGGTGCAGACGATAACATTTTCATTTCCTGTGAGTACAATGTGGCAAGTACTGTCCACCAACGCAAAGTAAGTCTCTGAAAGGAATGTGCCAGCCTTATTCATGGGGACAAACACAGCGAATGTGTGTGATAGAGAACGCATACTACACAAGGATCAGAAACCTTAAAAAACATGCGCCCCATTCACTCTGTACATATTTCTTGTAAAGAAATTGAAACGGCGACATTAGCAAAGACTTGGAACATACTGATTAGAATAAAGAAGAAATCCAAAATGTTGTATGTAGTGGAGATTTGGGGGGGGGCACAGAGATAAACAAAACGATAAACCAAAACTACAGAAGGTTTTGTAAAGAGCTACTAAGCTTACGAAGATCAGCAGCTAGGGAATTAGCTTTGGTAGAATTAGGAAAGACAAGAAGAAATGGAAAAATAATGTAAAGAATAATAAAATATTGGTATATGCGTGTGGCCAAAGAAGGGGAAACTGTATTATGCATGAGGCAGCAAAAATATTAACGAACTCAAATAGCTGGTGCGCAGAGATAGGAGGAATTATGGAAAAAAACAGCAATCGGAGATATATGGAGATTAGAGGAAAGGAATACAAGCGATGTGGGTAAATTAGTAAAATGCAGAATAGAAGATATAGAAAGACAGGAAATATGGGAAATTCTAGAAAATATGAAGTCATTACAATTTTACAAGAAAATAAAAAGAAACTGGGGACGAGAAGCATATGTAGATTACTGCAATAGGCAAGAGAGAGAAGGGTTAGCTTGGATGAGAACAGGAATAATATTTCTAAGAGGAGTAAGAGGTAGAGAAAAGGGAATTTGTGAATTGTGTGAGGGGAAAAAAGCACAGAACAGTATGTAACAGAATGCGAGGAGGTCGCAAGTGGAGAAAAAAGGTTTGGTGGGGGGGTGGAATGGGACAAAGTACAGAAGAGGATATTAGCTATAAAAATGTTAACGGGCAGGGAGGAAAATAAGGTAAGAAGTGTTGATGAGTTCTTGCAGAAAGAAAAATAAAAATGGGCCACAAATATAAGGAATTTAAGAAAGGAAGATGAGGGGGAAGAATGGGACTAGAATGGCACCACGATAATCCGCGGCCGCATATTGCCAATGTTGTTGCTAAATATCTTGCAAGAATAAACGTGATGTGCGTCCCTCACACTCCTTTTTGTCCGGATTTGGCCCCATGTGATTCTGTTCTGTTGCCTAACTTGAAGAAACGCCTTCGTGGGAGACATTATGCATCATCAGAAGCAGTGGTGAAGGCTGCGGAGGCGATTATGAAGGATCTCTCAAAAATGGTTTCCAGCATGTCTTTGAGGACTGGCAGAAATGCTGGAGGAAGTGTATCGCATTCAGGGAAGACTGTTTTGAGAAGGACCATCAAAAGTATGAGAATGAGTAAAGGTAAACTGTCAAAAAAATTGTAATCATTTTTTATTGAACAGCCGTCGTATATGCCTGCATAGTTCATTTCAGCTCGCCGTTGGAATTGGCACTTTTACTCTGGCGAACCGAAGGTTACTGAAGAAATAGTATGTGACTTTCTTTGAAGGGGAAGTTAATATTACTGGGATCACATAATCTGGCAATATCTTACTAGAACATAGTTTCAGGAGTGCGCTGAAGAAAAAACATGACCTACCTGTATAGCTTTCTCGATCTTCACGATAGCTTCCTTATCAATAAGAAGTTACACAAATAATAGTGGCGGATAATGCAGTCAGATGATATCATCTAAGAGCTATGTTAACACCACTGATAAGTCAACGAACTCAGTTAAAATATCGATGTTCCACGCTCGAGACAATCTACAACAGGTGCAACGAGCCTTACGCGAAGCAAACCTCTTGGAGCAGTAATGCAATACCACGATGTTGCTGTGCTCCATTGTTGTGTTAACACTTGTGATGAAGCTGAATGATCCGTCAATGTCATGTCCATCACCCCGAGCTGTTGGCACTGCAGTATTTTTGGATGTATCCATTAATGCTTCGATGTTGCGACATGATATCCCACATAAGCAGCAAAGTCCTTATATGGAATACACACCTTTACATAATCATTATATCATTTGCTTATCATTCTCTATGTTATAGTTGTTGTAACTTTTATATTGCTTTCTACGTTCCTTCGTGAAGCTGCAGTTTCTACAGTCAGTGGTGTGAAATACATGAGGCACGGTAAAACATCTTCTTACATAGGAGTTATTATATGCTTTGCTATTACCTCTGTTGCTAAATGTACTTCATCCCTCTACACTACTTACTCATTAATTTCAATCTATAACGTCTTGAACGATTGCGACAGAAAGTCAAATACATTTTCGTAGTATCTTCCATTATGGCTTCAATATGAAGATGAAACTCTTAAGTGGCGGCGCCGTGGCTCAGTTGTTAGACCGCTTGGCTCTCACCAAGGCGGACGCGTTCGATCCCAGGCAACCGCAAAGTGAGATTTGTGGTGGAAAACACGGCGCTGGGGCGGGTTTTCTGCGGGACCTCCGGTTTCCCCCGCCATCTCATTCCACCGGTGCTCCATCTCCATCTCATGTATCATCAGTGTCACAGCCTGCGGTGCCGTATGTAGTAAAAGCGGGCGTTAGACAGTACACATTTATTTTATTTTGAAATTCTTAAAACTTATTTTATTATCCTCCGCGTTGGGAAGCCATTTGAAAGAAAATTCTTCTATAGAAATCACCTGAAGTAAAATTTCCCAAGTTGCGTGTTAAAAATTTTAATTCGCGGAAGTTATATATTTTTTTTTTTTAATTTTTTGAAAGCGTTCTATAGCTATACAAAGTATTTTTAGTTTAGATAACAAAGATAAAGTATTCAAAAGAATAGTGCCCGCCTTGGTAGCGTAGATGGTAGCAGGTCTGCCTCACTTTCAAGAGGTTCCGAGTTCGAATCTCGGTCAGGGCTAGCTACCTGGATAAGGCCTTTTCCAGGGTTTTCCCTTATTCTGAAGGACGAACGTCGGGTAACCGTAAGCTCTATGGTCTCTGGGCTCATTAAAGCATCATTTCACCCATTTCATCCATCGTCCGAAATGACTTAACATTGGAGAACGTAAATAAAAAAAAAAAAAAAAAAAAAAAAGTAAACGTGTATTGAGATTGCAGTCCACTGACTCTCCACATTTAAACTGTTTTGAGGTCATTTCGCCTCGGTAGCGTAGATGGTAGCGTGACTGCCTCACGTTCAAGCGCATCGCGGTCAGGGTGAGTTACCTGCATAAGGTTTTTTCTGAGGTTTCCGTTATCCTTACAGATGAATGTCAGGTAGCTCTAAGCTCCATGCACCCTGGATATATTTGAACATCATTTCACCCATTTTATTTATCGTGCGATATGACTTAACGTTGGAGGACGTAAAATTAAAAAAAAATCAAATTACACTCTAATGTTCAAAAGAAGATACGTGAAGGTCATCAGGCAAGGGACGTGAAATATAAGAAGGGAAGGACGTTGCTATGGTAACGTAAACAAAAGTTACCAGATTGGATACACAGGTGAATCACATACTCCTCAGCTCAGTTATCGCTAGTTGTATGCGGGAAACAGATTTTGCCTAGTAGCGCTGTGTATTGTTAGCCTACTTTGTGTGACATGATGGACTTCCGTACAAAATAGAATCTTTTTTAATCACACCATATTTTTAGTTATTAAATTCTATCTTTCTGGAAGAATATTCTTAGTAAAATGCAACGATGTGCTATCTCCAGTTGAGGAAGTACGAGAGCTGTCTAATAATGAATGATCACTTTTTTTTATATCGTACCTTTACTCATCCTCATAATTTTAATGATCCTTCTCAAAATAGCCTCCCCTGAGTACGATGCTTGTCCCAGCGTTTCTGTCAGTCTTAAAAGACATGCTGGAAACCATTTTTGAGAGATCCTTCAAAATCGACTCCGCAGCCTTCACCACTACTTCTGATGATGGATAATGACTCCAACGAAGACGTTTCTTCAAGTTAGGGAATAGAAAAATGTCACATGGGGCAAAATCCGTACTACCGGGAGGACGAGGGATACACTTCACGTTGATTTTTGCAAGATATTCAGCAACAACATTGACAATTTGAAGATACGTGAAGGTCATCCGTTTCTCCAGGGAGTAGTGCAATGTTGCCCAGCAGATCCCCTTTCTTTATCCTCTCAACACTCGAAACATAAATAAGGGTTCGAGTTATCTCACCTCAACAAACATACGCACAGTTAATCTATATTAGCATACTTTAAAAACAGAAATAAGTTGTTCAGACACTTACTGAGTTGTAGTGTCTTTACCGTTATTGTTGCTATACATCGTAAGTTGACATTCCCGCACAATGCAGTAAGTATTTCTCCATAGAAACACATATACGCGATGTACGTTCTAAAATCTAACATTTATCTTCAATTATATTTATTAATATTTCAGTTAATATCTTAACTACTAGAACTAAAATTCATATAAATACAAATGGTGCAACAAATAACGTGCAACAGACATGTGGTAAGCACATAATGGAATCTCGAGAATTGAAAAAACTTGGTGCAAGCGCCTCGCTTTTTCTTACATTTCCTCATTCTGTATACATTAATATCGCAATATACTATTATTAACGACTTTGTTAATTGACATGTTCATATCAACGCCGCCGATATACGGGAATTTTGATATACAGGAATTCTTTTACCTGCAAGCATATCTACTGACATGTGACTGTCGCCTTTGGATCAAAGGAATAAGCTGTTCATTGATAAGGAGCAAACTCTCGTCTTCCTGTTGGAAGAATTCTCTAAGAGAACAGACAAATTCTCTAGCTTGGCTATGTAATGTAATACCCCGTCCGTAAGCTGATCTTTGTCCTGCGCCATGATTCCTCATTCCACCTCTACTCCTTCCGCCACTACGTCTTGCTTCCATAAGACGTATTTTAATTGTGGAACAATTCTCTAAGAGAACAGACAAATTCTCTAGCTTGGCTATGGCATGTTACACCCCGTCCGTAAGCTGATCTTTGTCTTGAGCCATGATTCCTCAGTCCACCTCTAATTCTACCGCCACTACGTCTTGCTTCCATAAGACGTATTTTAAATGTGGAACATTTCGCTAAGAGAACAGACAAATTCTCTAGCTTGGCTATGGCATGTTACACCCCGTCCGTAAGCTGATCTTTGTCTTGAGCCATGATTCCTCAGTCCACCTCTAATTCTACCGCCACTACATCTTGCTTCCATAAACACGTATTTTAATTGTGGAAGAATTCTCTAAGAGAACACACGAATTCTCTAGCTTGGCTATGTAATATAACAACTCGACCATAAGCTGATCTCTGTCTTGGGCCAGGATTCCTAGGTCTACCTCTAATCCTACCGCCACTACGTAGTGCCAACACAGAAATTAATTCTGTAATTTTGAATTTCTTGTATTAATTTTGCTTTATTTGCTTATGACGATGTCAAGTTTTCAATATCTTGCTGATGTAGTTTGCTTTATAACTGTTTGAGTTTCTTTTGTTATGGTTTGAACTAAGTCGTGGCTCGAAATTCCTTTATCAGGATTGTGCACTTGGAATAATATGTTATTTTATGGTTGATTTGTCAGAATAATAATTAATAAACTTCTTTGATCATAATAATTTACTACACAATCATCAGATGCTACAGAAAATAATACAATTTACATAATAACTCTACCTACACATTCGCTTTCACAAATATACAACTTTCCTTACGCGTGCCTTATAGAAGAAAGATTATTGATTCTCTGTTGCCCTGGATACCGTTCGTTTGCTCACACTTTAAAGAATTTATAGTCTACTCTACCGTTTGTTTCTCATTCACTCACTCATTTATTTAGTTTCCCACATTCACAATATAAACACTTTAACTACTTTCTAACATGTCTAAACGCTACCATAAAATATTACAAGCGTCATCATAAAAATATAGAAACAATAATATTATTCAGAGCCAAACAATAAGAACCGATTTATATTAAGTGCACATGAATTGTAAATCATTTAAATATTTCAGTCATCAATTGACATTAGTAACTGTTATGCACTTAAGTTCACCTGGATTGGTGGAAGAAATCATAACTCAATGAATTGTTATCGACATTCCTCATATAGACATACCTGGATACATGTTTTCTCTTTTTGATAGAGAACAAACAATGCACATTGTATACAATAATGCAATTAATAATTATACAACAATGCAATTAATAATGCACAACTATTATGTGTTTCAAATGCGGAGAGTTCTGGAGTCCATCTAATCAGAAGCCGTATCACACTCAGCGTTGCCAGCTTGTTACCTCACTTCTTTTATATTTCTCTCTCTCTCTCTCTCTCTCTCTCTCTCTCTCTCTCTCTCTCTCTCTCTCTCTCTCTCTCTCTCTCTCTCTCTCTCTCTCTCTCTCTCTCTCTCTCACACACACACACTCATACAACATGCAGGTTGCTTGGCGCAGACGTAAGGGTAAGCAAATTATATTTTACAAACTTTTACAATGATGCAGTTGCCAAAATCAAAATTGGAAAAAACATTTTCGCAAATTATGTATACTTTTAAATACTATAACTATAATTATAGTTTATGAATTACCTGTTTTTGTAATCCAATGGAACTGTCAGTGGCTCATCCTAATTAGTCAATGTCACTTCCGTTAAGAGACAATTCGTCATTGACACTGTCTTCATCCTCTGAGTCTTGCAAATTTATGATTATATGTTCCAAAATCTTGGCACGTGCTATTTCTGCTTTAAAATCGTCTTTTTGAAAGTTTTCTGCATGCCTCAAGCAGTTTTCCCAGTCTTGTTGTGTTACCTTGTCAATTTCTTCGGGAGCAAGTCGTTTAACGTCCGTCAGTTTAAAAGTCTTATTTCTGTTTGCAATCCTCCTTTTTATTTGAGCCCACACCAACTCAGTTGGATTATATTGGCAGTGGAAAGGTAGGAGACGTATTACCTCGTGTCCCGTTCAGTTGCAAGTTGATCCAGCTGATACACTATTTCCGTGTTTTTAAACGGAAGCACTCATTGCAATCCCTCATTTTTAGTTTCTGTTTCCGAAATTTTTTTGAAGAACGTGTACACCTTAAAAATAATACTTGGAGCCTGACTTCGCAATACCTGCCTTTTTGACTCGCCACTAAATTCACCGCAAGAAGCCAGAACCACTATTTAACTCTTACTCTACTGTTGTGTAAAGAACAACTGAATGATATTGATCTGAACTCTCCAGAATAAACAAACACTTATTATTCAGCATTCATAAACATAAGTATACAGCATTCCACAGGCTAACAGGTAATGAAGTGTTTGCTTTTTCTCGAATTTAACACCTTGACTTATTCACAGTAATTCTTTTATTACGTCATGTCAGTAGTTTAAATGTCAGTTCTGAGTAACTAAAGGTATATGTACATACACAACCACTTTGAACTCTCTATAGTAAATAGAGATTACGAACCATTCATAAACAAAGATATAATGTGACCAGACACGTTCTGCCAGGGCAGCAGAAATTTATTTTCCTTTCGCTCGAATTGGATTATTCAAAGTAATTCTTTTTTTTCACGTCATGTCAAATGTTTACGTTTCAGTTCTGAGTAATTACAAATATACGTACACGCATACATGCCTAACAATAATGATACTCATACAGTGCTTACGTCGCGATTTATTGTTATAATACAAGTAATTGTGTTTTTCTTATTTGTATTCGAAATATTATTTGAGCTAAAAGTATTGGGTTTTCATGGTTATGTTAGATACATTACTCTCTAGCTTCCGCAGGATCAGTTTCGGCAACATATGAAGTTTTTTCTTATCCCGAATAGTATAACAGTTACTTGAGAAACCTCGTAAGGCATTCCCACCACACAGGAAAGCTGATAAGGGTAGTGAACAAAGTAGTGATACATCCTGTAGGGTGAAGATGACATAAAAGGGAGACTATGTGTCGGACACTCATAACGGAGATCCAATTCCACGCTCCAAAGAAGATGATGGCGATGAAGACGGCGCCTGGCAGGTTACTGATTTGCTGCCTCTCCTCCCATCTCGATTAATCCTTCGATACAATCGACTGCTCTCCATCTATCATCTCGAGATGTCAAAATGTTTAACGTTCATCTTTTTTTACTTCTCAGTTTTCCTCTTCCCTTGCACAGTACCAAGAGTATTTAAAACTTTAATGGACAAAATTACTTCCACAAATAATAAAAGCATATCTTTTAATTTCACAAGATGGTTAATCCGTTCTCTTCAATGTTCAATATATTCTATGGAAACAAGCCAGGTGAAAAGACGATTTGAAATCGACGTTTCGCGAGCCTACATCGTTCCCATCATCGGATACTTCTAAGAAAAGATATAACCACAAATTAGATATAAGGTAAAAATCAAAAAAGACAAAACACTATCAACACAGGCAACACTGAACAAAGGAAAGTTTTCAGTAAATTAAATGCCAGGTCAGAAGATGGCGTGAGCATAGCAAATTAATTAGGTCAAAGAAAAGTAACTACTTAACTTGAATGTCAACCTCTACAGATCTCTGCTTCTTAAGTCGAATGATTTACAATTTAAGACTGCTTTCCAAAAGGAGCTGAACTGAAATCCAGCATCACAATTTAGCTTGCTCCTCTCGGAGAAAATGGCCAAAGCCTCCTTAACTCACAGCTCCTAGTAACTGTTGCATTTTGCCAAAATTAATATTTTTGTATAATTCGACGGCTGTTCAATAAAGAATGATCACAATTTTTTTTGACAACGTACCTTAAAACATCCTCATAATTTTGATGATCTTTCTCAAAATAGTCTCCCCTGAATGCGATGCGCTTGTCCCAGCGTTTCTGTCAGTCTTCAAAGACATTCTGAAAACCTGTTTTTGAGAGGTCCTTCAAAATCACATCCGCAGCCTTCACCACTGCTTCTGATGATGGACAATGCTTCCCACGAAGGCATTTCTTCAACTTCGGGAATAGAAAAATTGTCACATGAGGCTAAATCCTGCCTCTAAGGAGCATGAGGGATGCACTCCACGCAGCAACATTGGCAATATGCGGCTGCGCATTATCGTGGTGCAGCATCCAGCCTATTTCAAGGAAATGTGGTCTTTTGCGTCAGATATGGACTTGAAATGTTTTCTGGATATCCCTGTAGTATTGTCCAGTTACTGATGTGTGTGCAGGTACAACATGTTGATAAACCATTTCATGAATATCAAAGAATGAGATAACCATAACCTTCCCAGCAGAATCAACCACTTTTGCGTTTTTGGGGGGGTTGGTGATGAAGCAGATTTCCACACAGCTTTGTTGTTTGCTCTCAGGATCAAAATGATGTAACCAAGTTTCATGAGCAGTGATTAGGCTTGAAAGAAACTACGGATCTTCCTCTAACATCAACTTTAACTGCAAGCAGACGTGCATGCGAATGTTCTTTTGTTCGGGGATAAACAGTCTTGGAACCCATCGCGCACAAACACGTCTCATGTGTAATGTTTCTGTAAACAACGTGTGGGTGACATCCAATGAAATGTTCAGAATTTCAGAAAGTTACTTTAAGATAATTCGTCCATCCTCTCTCGCAATGGCAGCAGCAGTGTTGATGTTTTATTCCGTAAGAGTAGTAACTGGAGCACTGGGTCCACCTTCCTTTGAAATTGATTGTCTCCCTTCTTTAAACATCTTATACCACCTTCTAGATGTTCTGTAGGGAAGAACAGACTCTCCATAGGCCTCCTTTAACATTGTATAGACTTCAACTGAAGATTAGTTGAGACGAAAGCAGAATTTCAAAGCCGCATATTGTTCCTCGGACGTCACCTCCGTTGCAGTGATAGGCGATATTGAACATGTCTGAACTATCCTGGTTCTCACATGCGGGAACCAGGAGTACGAACAATGAAACTACTACGGCGTGTTTGTTTCACATTAAGCGAACAGGATATAATAAGATTGAATTTTAGTGCGAAAAATTATGACCATAAAAATTATGATCATTCTTTATTGAATAGCCGTCGTATATTAATTTCAAAGAGTGAATGCTGTGCATCCTCAATGCAAATTCTGTCACGTCAGCGTTCAGTGTGATACAAACCGCTCCACCAAAAAAAAAAAAAAAAAAAAAAAAAAAAAACGAAAGTCTGCGTACTACACCTCCGCTTAATACGGTCTGCATCCTACTTTAAGAACATGGCACTCCAAATTTCATTTTACCTAGACTTAGTGTCTTAGAAGTACTCGTGCAGAAACTATCGTTTCCCTTGTATGCTGAAATTTGGAGGCATATTTCCAACAGAATGGCTTTCTGTAATCCATACTTCCGAAACAGGTTATTAATTTGTTAGGACAGAGACAAAAAGTAATATTCACTTTGGTTTAAAGGAGAAAAGCTGATAGAAAGGCAAAACCTGGAGGCGCACAAACTGGGAAATGGAACGGAAGTTATGAGTGTAGGATGGGTAAATCATTTGTTGAAGGAAAAGAGTTCATACCTGGAAGTAATTCTCTAGGGTTGGTGCAGAGAGAACAGGCTGAGCCATAAAATGGTGCATGTCTAAGTTAGTTGTTTCCTGTACCATTGTAAGAATGAACTGAAATACTGAACCTAAAAATTAAGTACAATGTTGCATTCTCTGATAATTTTTCCAGAAACAATTGCATTGACGTAATTAATTGGCATAGACTTCCGTTACAGGTACAAAAATGTTGCAATAGAGTGAATGTATTTTTGATTTGTAAAAGTATCGCTATACATATTGTGACTTTGTGGGTTTGTAGAATTAAAAGGCCGAGTTGCAGAAATTAAACATCTTCTTTATTTCCGTAGAGATACACTGTTCAATTCTCACGTAACAACATTACATCACACAATCTTCCAAGGTCGATGACAATAACAAACCGTGACAGCTGATTACATTAGCTCTCGTTACAACAACACTCTTGTTTTACAACTCTGCGAGCCGTCAACGTCCTTAAAAACCTAATTCGTTACTCTAGATTGTTCTACAATAAGCCAGAACCCGATCAATCTCTATCAGTCCAGAAATTTCCGGAAGAATAAGAAACCAACACATTCTAGAAGCGTAACTTAATCTATGCCGGCGAGTCCTTTACCTCAGTTATCTTTGCATTGCCGGCGCTTGTTTACAATAGCCGCGCTATCATTAACTGCTTAGCAAGGCTCATTATTACCATGAAACTATATCCGCCGACTGTTTCCTTTTTTGTGCCGACACTTTTATGCCTGTTGCCGTGACAGTATGTTACATACCATACCCTTTGTGTGATCATGAAAAGCAGTAGCTACTGATTGTTTGAAAGAACCATAAGTGTTTGCAAATTCATTCCATTAACACTAGAAGGACCGCATAAGTCATTTTGACGTTTGCACTGATTTAGAAGTGTTATTTCTAGCTTATGTTTTTTCTACACTGCCCAAGATCTAAGACTTTTAATAAATACTTATGACAAACACGTCCACAAAGAATTAAGCATTTTTTACCTTTCTAAAAACTGGTACAAACAACTCCTACTAGAATGACCGCCATTCGTCATTTTGACGGGTACGGAAGTGTGAACAATAGCCTTCGGAACTGTCCACATCTGTTGTTTTCTTTCCTCATTGGTTTATGACAATCTGCAGACACTTTGTCGATGGGTAAGAAGGCTTTATGGCCCAAGTGGCGCAATTCGGGCTACCACTTATGTATTTACGAGGTGTTGGAGCAAAAATCCTCTCCGTTGAAGTTGTTATGGTCGAAAACCTGGAGAGACCACAGTTTTTCAGGAACACAATGAGCAGAAACAAATTCGCTGATATTTTGTGGTTTATGTGATTTGGTGACAAGGACACACGTTCTCAAAGACTAAGTACAGATCGCTTTGCAGCTGCTACTCCTGTCTGGAATCCTTTTATTGCCAATTCCTTGCAGTGTTACATTCCAAGTGAAAATATCACTGTAGATGAGCAACTGTTTTCTTGCAAAGCTAGATGCTCTTTTATTCAATATATGAGCAATAAACCGGGCAAATTTGGAATAAACTTTGGCTTGCAGTTGATACAAACTCAAAGTATCTGGTGAATGGTTTTCCTTACCTGGGCAAAGACAATCAGCGCCCAACAGATGTTCCTCTTGTAGATCATATTGTAATACGTCATATACAACCATTTGTTTCTGTAGGAAGAAATATTATATGTGATAATTCTTCCACAACCAAATGCCTTGCAGAAAGTTTGAAGCATAAAAGTACAAGCTTTGTGGGTACAGTAAAGAAATGTAGAAGAGAAATCCCTCAATCAGCAAAATCTGCTACAGCACCTTTGTACACAACTTTATAAGTCAGGTGACACAACTCTGACACGCTATCAGAGGAAAAAGAACAGAAATGTGTTTCTTTTGAGTTCAATGCATGACACAATTACTATAAATAAACAACGTCCTAAAAATCTACCAGAATCAGTGGTGTATTACAATAACACCAAGTACAGCGTTGACGTCATCGATCAAATGGCGTGAGTGTACACTGTGAAATAACTTTTATGCTTAAGATGTTCATTTTAATATATAATTCTACAGACAAAAGTAAAATGATATACTGGTAAACTGTATAAATGATATTAAATAAAGTGCTACGCATTCAAATTTGTTTACCATTTTAAAACGGGCAAATAAAGCTACACCCGTCAAAATGACGGACTGGTCCTTCTCGGTAGATCATACTCGCCGGTCTTTCCAGTGTTAACAAAGAATACAAGGAACCTCTTTTAAAACAAACAGGTTATTTGACAAAAGCAATATGGTTAAATATGTAATTTTTGCGTATTACATATTTTGACAATTGTGAACAGAAATCATAATGAGCCGGATGGATTGCACTATTACCAACGAAAGGGATTTGCCACTACTACCAGAATTGATCTATTGTGCCTATACCCAAAGTGGGGCAACCTCGAGAGAAATGAAGAGGCCAGAGGAGACTGAGGGTGACCGAATCAAGGTGTGACGATAGTGCTGAGGGAAAGTCCCTATAGTTGTTCAGTGAGAAACTCCCCGGCAGGTCAGTACAATGGTAAACCACTCACAGAGGTTTTCAGACGGTTATGTGCGGAGGATCTAACCAAAGGTTCAAAGACCCTAAGGTCCAAGTACCCTGACCTCCTTCAACCTGGGAGCGATGGATAACTTCGGGGCTCTTTCCATAGAGCAGCACCTGATTTCTTAAAAAGCCCCCCGTTGACAACGTTAAGACGGGATGGAAGTGAATACGCCACTTACGCGCGCCAACCACGCAGGAAAGGCTACTGGGGCCGCTTGGTGATGTAACACACCTTCTACTAGCTCTGCAGGCTAGTACCCGGAACTTGTGAGACAACCCTCTTCCTCCTCCGGGCGGCCGTAGCGTGGCCGGAGGTACCCAACTCTCCGTGGGTGTCGGGAACCACTCTCCCCTCGAGTCCAATCCAATCCGAATAACTCCAAACAGGGAGTGGCTTGGCAGTTCGGCCCGAGGTTCCTCTGGTAACGTGAGAAGTACCACGAGTACTAAGGGTCCGCAGCGCAAGTGAATCTTAGACGGCATACCAGCCCACCCTGGAGACCGGAGGCCGTCCTACCAGAGGAGGAGCTGCTTACCAGGAGTATATCATCCTGCCGTGCACCGCCGAGACTCCCGCCGACTTTTCTACCCTGAAACAGACCAATAGATGAGAGATGATGTGAAATTATAATGAGGATGCAATGGACGGACAGGAAAATTTGGGGATGTAACATAATGAACAGGATTTCAAAGGCTGCGTGCAGAAACTTCGAGAAGTACATTTTATTTCAAATCAAGTTATGTTTAACAAAGGTATTTTAATGATATCAGCTGAGCTACCAGGGTGAGTAACCCTAAATATATTCTTAAAAATTATTTGTTGTACAGAAATGGTACAAAGCTGTATCACTTATCAACATAATCTGCCACACGCTCAATGCAATTACTCCACGCTTACAAAGTGCATAAATGCCTTTAGAAAAAAATTCTTTTGGTAGTCCGGGCAACCACTCATGCACCGCTTGGCGTACCTCTTCATAGGAACGGAAGAGTAGTCCAAAATATGGAGATCACTTGGAGCATATTCTGATGTGTATGGTGACAGTTAAAATGCAGGTCTGTGATTGTTGCAACTGCTGTACGGGCAGAGTGGGGCCTTGCATTGTCATGTTGCAAAATGACACCTGCTGACAGTAATCCATGTCGCTTTGATTTGATTGCAGACCGCAGATGGTTTTTTAGGAGATCTGTGTATGATGGACTGGTGACAGTGATCCCTCTAGACATATAATGCTCCAAAATGACGCATTTTTGATCCCAAAAGAGAGTCAGCATAACCTTTCCTGCTGATGGTTCTGTTCCAAACTTTATTTTATTTATTTATTTATTTATTTATTTTTGGTGATGAGGGATGGCGCCATTCCTTGCTCGGTCTTTTAGTTTCCGGTTGGTGGAAGTGAACTCAGGTTTCGTCTCCAGTAATGATACTGGCAAGGAAGCCATCGCCTTCCCGTTAAAGCGGCGAAGAAGTTCTTCACAATCATCAACACGTCATTCTCTCATTTCAGGAGTCAGCTGCCGTGGCACCCATCTGGAGCACTACAGTGCATGTAGAATGTGGTGTGCTGACCCATGACTAATCTGTAAACATGCTGCAATGTCATTCAGTGTCACTCGGCGGTTTTCCTTCACTATGGCTTCAACTGCTGCAATGTTCTGCGGAGTAACAACTCCTTGTGCCTGACCTGGACGTTCAGCATCTTTCACAGAAGTCACACCATTTGCGAACTTACTACTCCATTCGTAGACTTGCTGCTGTGACAGACATGCATCGCCGTAATGAACCTTCATTCGTCGATGAATTTCTATAGGTTTCTGACCTTCACTACGCAAAAACTGAACTCTGTTCTTCCCTGGTGCAGGTAGCAAGTGAGGCCGTCATTTTTATACTAATACTGCGATGGTATGTGTATATCGGCACTATGCTGCCACCTAAAGGCCATTCTGCACGCTGTTTGTAGCACGCTTACCAATTTACAGGCTAACGGCACGAAATTTGGATTTGTTATTATAAGTTTAAGGTTTTCATTTGGCTCAACCTTGTCTTTTTCAGAAATTCTAGATATACAAATTCTTGTAGAGTAGTTTTGATGTGGGAGAATTTCATTCCAGGGTTTTTATGTCACATCCTTGTAATATGATGAAACAAAGCAGTTTTCGCTCTTAAATGTTGCGGCATACGGGTACATTGAAATAAACACATGCACGCATACACAGACACACACGCACCCACCTGCATGGACCACTTTCTACAATGTTCTAGACGTTCTCGGGCTTCGAGCCAGGTATAGTGATGTAGAGCCATCGACGTTTCGGGAGTGTGCATCGCTCCCATCATCAGAATGATGAATGATTAGGAAATTGGAAGGACCAATATATATAGCGACCGCTATTCCGAAAGAGCTTCCGCCGGACGGTGGTGTGCCAACCTTGTGTCGGAGTTCTTAACACTCTGGCCCACACAGCTGTGTCGACCTCCGATCCCAGCCACCTCATCCAAGAACTACAACACCTAAGGCACACTTTCGGCTAGAAAGGTTACGCTGTGACCGACATCAAATGCACAATTTAAGAGTATAGCGCGGATATCACCAGATGAGCCGACCGCTACTGCCTGTGTTCCTTAAATTGGTAATCTCTCCGGCAGAATGAGTAGAATTGTAGCAAATCACAACATCAGGACTATCCACAAACCGCCTCTGAAAATCAGACACATGGTGAGACAGGTGAAAGACAAACTGAACCTCAATATACCGGGTGAATACCGCATCTCCTGTGAGTGTGGGACCGCATACATAGGACAAACTGGCAGGAACATCACTACCAGAAGCAAAGAACACGAACGATCAATACGTCTACTGCTGGCGGAACAGTCTGGACTGTCAGAACACTGCTTTGAGAAAGACCACAGAACCTAATTCAAGGAAACGACCATCGTGGCCAAATGCAGCAGCCTCTGGGATCGAAAGGTCAAGGAAGCTCTGGCCATATCTTCTGTGAGGAGAACACTGAACCGGGATGCCGGATTGCAGTTCAGTTCTGCTTGGAAGCCTGCCTTGAAGATGGAAATCGACCGGCTCAGAAAACACAGATTCCGCCGCTACGTTGAGCCCCCAGCATAGAATCTTCTTGCCACAATTTTGGCACTACACCGTCCAGCGGAAGCTCCTTTTGTTTTTGCCCAGGTCTCTCATAAGATCCCGGAGGTTACCTTAACTTCCAGTGTTGAGGTTCGAAACATCCTCAATTCACTTCGTCCCTTCAAAGCGACTGGAGTAGATAAACTGCCTTATGCTGCCTTCAAAGCACTACCAGAATTTTGGACTCATCTACTAGTTCATCTCTTCAACAGCTTTATGCTTCTGGACTATTTCCCAACGTCATGGAAACATGCAAGGATTACGACACTACCTAAGTCCGGAAAAGATCTAAGAGATCTTAACTGTCATAGGCCTATCAGCCTTCTTTCGTCTATCAGCAAGCTGTTTGAGAAAGTTGTACAGCAGCGTCTCTAATGCAGTCTGGATGAGCATCAGGTGCTGCATCCAGAACAGTTTTGGTACTGGAGACAATATTCCGCAACTCACCAGCTCCTTCTTCTTGTGGAGGAAGTGGATAAAGTCTTTAACAGTCGGCACTACGTTGCAGCCCTCTTTCTTGTCATTTCCCGAGCCTTCGACTCTGTCTGGCATGAAGGCCTCCTACATCGCCTCATTCAATACAATATCCCATCCTAACTTATACACATAATACATCATTGCCTACAAAGCCGATTCTTTGTTGTCATGAAGGACGACATCCTGTCCCAGCCCTATGCCATAAATGCAGGAGTACCACATGGTAGTGTCCTTGAGCTCCTGCTGTTCCTAGCGTATATAAATACCCTCCCAACCCTAAGAGGCTGCAACCTGTACCTATTTGCCGACGATACCGCCATAACAACTGCGTCAAAACGGCATGATATTGCTGTGCAAAGAACACAGATATTCGCAAATATGCTATATGCCTGGTTTGCGACCTGGCGGTTAAAGTTAAATGCCACAAAATCCCAAGCAATCACTTTCACCCGACGAGATGTGCATGACGTATCCAATCTAAGTATAGGCGGTACAGTAATTCCATGGTCAACGCAAGCAACATACCTAGGTGTGATTCTAGACAGCCTTACATGGAAGGACCACTTAACAGCAGTGGCTAACAAAGTTAACAAAAGGATGGGTATGTTTTATCCGTTATATAACCGAAAGTCGCCAATGGCTCTCCGCAACAAGCTCCTGCTCTACAAGAAGGTATTAAGGCCGACAATGACCTACGCCTGCCAAGTCTGTGGTGCAGGAGACAAAACCCAGCTCTCCAAACTCCAAGTCCTTCAAAACAGCTACCTTCGGACTGCAGTTGCAGCCTAATGGTATATCCCAAACCGCAATATCAATCTAGACCTATCCTTTCCAAAAATGTTTTCCTGCATCCTACAATTGTACCACTGTTTCTAAACAAAATTGCCAAACAGTTTCAACAATCTCATCCGAGGTCTTCGAGACTACGACCTGAACCCAGGAGAGGCATATAAGTGGTCAAGGCTTGTCCTAGGTCCTCCTTAAGCAACCAGATTATATCTACAGTATCTTCACCATCCCTGACCAATTATAGTCTAAACCAAAATTAAACCACCACCATTAACTCACCATCCATACTTAATAACCCCTCGCGATGCCAGTAAGGAACCTAGTCCCGATATGACAATAGTCCAAGTAGCCCCCTCGTGGAGGAGGGCTCTCTTCAGCGACACCTCTGTGCTGTGTGTATTTCGCCCAGGTCCGGACTAGCGGTCGCTATATATACTGGTCCTTCCCATTTGCTAATCATTGATCATCCTAAAGATGGGAGCGATGCACACTCCCGTAACGTCGATGGCTCTACATCATTATACCTGGCTCGAAGCCCGAGAACGTCTAGAACATCTACGTCGCCAGGAAAGCTTCAGATCATATTTCACTTTTTAGAAATTTCTCTTAGAACAATCAGCGAGCTTCAGAACGTATACTTTTGTTGAAATTTGAGCATCAAATTCTAGGAAGGAATGCAGTAGTGCCTCTTCTACAGAAAAAGGGGAAGCCTGCGGAGGCCTATCTCTATAGCGTGGTGGTAGTGGATCTGCCTCGCATGCACGAGGACTCGAGTTCAAACCGTGGTCAGGGTATGCCAACTGGATAAGATCGTTTCTACGGATTTCCCTTACGAAGGATGAATGCCCAGTAACTGGAGCTGGTTTAAGCATCATATCTGCCATAGTGCGATATGAGTTACATAGGAGAGTTTTAATTTAAAAAAAGAAAAGAAAAAGAAGGAAAAAAACACTCCTTACATACATCACTCGCTCGTATGAACATCTGACAAAAGCATTTCTATTCATTTTACGTTAGATTTCTCACATCAGAAAGAGAGACTACCCTTGTAAAACCTCGAGCTCATCTGTGTGCAAAGAAGATTTGTATACTGCAGCAGACTGTACGAGAGCTAACCGCCTTCCTCTGCACTGAGAGAGGAAGCATCAGCAGCCAAATGAACATAACTCGGTGATATTACAGCAAGACCTGCTGATGCTCATTTGCATGGTCTGCCTTATTGCCAGGTGACAATGCCGGGACGTCAGATTGGCAGGGGCTTCTGTCTTTATGAACCAAGCGAGCGAGCGAGCGAGCGAGCGAGATAGCTCTAAAATCCACTGATGAACACTTTACTCTGTAGAGATCCATTTCATTTTGAAACGAAGACTGCACACTGTGCGATACATCCGGAACGCTACGTGCTGAAATGTGCACAACTTTTAGAGAGTTCTGAACTCTAATGACAAATAAATAAAGTATAGAGATAACGCTCCGAAACATCTACACCAGACCTAATATTACTTTACCAACATAACAAATTATTAAACAATAGAACTTGTTACACAGAAATACGAAAATCTACCCATTTCTGTAAACCACCAATATGTCTCCTCTTTAATTAATTTGCAGGAAAAGTAACATTGCTAATTTCAAGCTGGGATAAATATAAAATATAAATTTATATAAAACATTTTTAGTGATACAACAAGATTCATAAATTAAACGCTGTAATGAAATCTAAGGCTTTCCAATATTATATCTTTTCTTTGACTGCTGGTATAAATCCCATAAAATGGAACAGTATGTGGGAATAAAGGGTTATTTACAACACTTTTATATACAGACAAACATTTAATGCATATTTTAACTACCATTAAGCACATAAATTAAAATATTCTATGTAAAACTTGATTGCAATGTCACAAGGAGACAAATAAGTTTATAAATGGCCGCCGATATGCCCATTCTAGTTAAAGGCGTGGTATAAATAGAACAAATAAAAGAAGTTTATAAATGATATACCAGTTAATCTTTAAATATTATATACATACTTATAATAGACGCCGTTGCTATGGAGAAGCAAAATAAAAGTTGGACAATAAATTAAATTAATAGTTATTAGGACAGCGAGTGCAATAAAGTAAAGATAACTCATTCTTTGCCCCGGTAACAAATTTATTGCTATCTGTTGTAAAATATCTAACTGAATGATAGTCATTTGTTAATTTTTCCTTTCTGGGATAAAATCAGGTATAAATCCACTTGTATAATTCGAGATCTGTACAATATAGAAAGATCACAATTTTTTCTTCTTTTGGCTACGTAGCTTTCCTTATCAAAATAGTCTCCCCTGAATGCGATGTACTTGTCCCAGCGCTTCTGCCAGTCTTCAAAGACATGCTGGAAACCATTTTTTGAGAGATCCCACAAAATCGCCTCCGCAGCCTTCACCACTGCTAATGATGATGGATAATGCCTCCCACAAAGGCGTTTCTTCAAGTTATGGAATAGAAAAAAGTCACATGGGGCTAAATCCGGACTATAGGCAGGGTGAGGGATGCACTTTACGTTGATCTTTAAAAGATATTCAGCAACAACATTGGCAATATGTGGCCGCGCATTTTCGTGCTGCAGCATCCAGCCTGCTTCACGGAAATGTGGTCTTTTGCGCCTGATATGGACTTGCAATGTTTTCAGGACATCCCTGTGGTATTGTCCAGTTACTGATGTGTGTGCAAGTACAACAAGCTGATAAGGCAATCTATGAATATCAAAGAAAGAAATGACCATAACTTCCCCAGCAGAAGCAACCACTTTTGCTTTTTCGGGGTTGGTGATGAAGGAGATTTTCACACTGAGCTTTGGTGTTTGCTCTCAGGATCATAATAGTGCAGCCAAGTTTCATCAGCAGTGATTACGTTTGAAAGAAACTCCGGATCTTCCTCTAACATCAACTTTAACTGCATGCAGACCTACATGTGAATCTCCTTTTGTTCGGGAATCAATTGTCTTGGACCCATCGCGCACAAACACGTCTCATGTGTAATGTTTCTGTCACCAACGTGTGTTTGGCACCCAATGAAATGTTCCGTATTTCAGAAAGTGATCTTAAGGTAATTCGTCGATCCTCTCTCACAATGGCAGCAGCAGTGTTGATGTTTTCTTCCGTAAGAGCAGTAACCGGAGCACCGCGTCTACATTCCTTTGAAATTGATTGTCTTCCCTCTTTAAACACGTTAAACCACCTTCGAGCTGTGCTGTAGGGAAGAACAGACTCTCCATAGGCCTCCTGTAACATTGTATAGGCCTCAACTGAAGATTTGTTGAGACAAAAGCAGAATTTCAAAACCGCATATTGTTCCTCGCGTGTTACCTTCATTGCAGCGGTAGGCGATACTGAACATGTGTTAAATTGCCTGGTTCTCACAGGAGTACTAGCAATGAGACTTCTACGGCGTGTTTGTTTCACATTAAATTAACAGAAAATAGTAAGATTGAATTTTAGTGCGAAAAATTATGACCATAATAGCATTATGATTATTCTATTTTGAAAAGCCGTCGTACCTATCCCTTTGCCTTTTTCTATCTTTCTTAGGTTAACTCCGCTGAAAGATATCAAATAATGCAGCACACTAACACCATTTGACAGTGTGTTTTTGGGTGAACATTTTGGCAATTTTGATTCATATTTTTATGATTTGGTGCATGTATTTCTCAACAGACGTAAATACCTCCTAACTCGTATCAGAATACCCCAGGCTCTTGGTGCTATAGAATATTCCGTAAATATATGCAGATACATAATTCCCAACAGGTAGCAAAACCAATAGCTAGGGATCTATTCGGTTCTCAACCAAAGCATTAAATTTGTTACAAAGAAATAAATAATAAAAAAATAGCCACAGTAACTGTAATTCAACCTGTCTGTTAATGTTGCCACTGTTTCGTTTATTATGAATCATACAATTTTGTTAATAGAGTATGAAGTTCATATTTCTGACAGAAGACATTTGTCAAAGAAAGCTGTAGATGTCCCCGTAAATAGATGGGTCAGAATCTGCCTTCTCTGCCAGGGATCAGGGTGCTGGGAAATTTCCTAAACCTTAAACTAGTATGAACGAAAGTGTAATTTACAAAGAAAAACAAAACATCCAAACATATCCAAAGAAATACTTTGTATTTGTTAAACCAGATGTAAAAATTCTTTGCAGTTAAAGGTGAGGAATAAACAAACAAAAACACTGTATTTTAAAGATTTGTGGACATTCTTTATCCTAACAGCTGAGAGTCTATGAAACTTCCTTTGTTTCTTTGTTTCTTTCTTCCTTCCTTCTTTCCTTTCTTTCTTTCTTTCTTTCTTTCTTTCTTTCTTTCTTTCTTTATCTTTCTTTCTTTCATTTCTTTCTTTCTTTCTTTCTTTCTTTCTTTCTTTCTTTCTCTTTCTTTCTTTCTTTCTTTCTTTCTTCTTTCTTTCTTTCTTTCTTTCTTTCTTTCTTTTTTCTCTTTCTTCTTCTTTCTTTTCTTCTTTCTTTCTTTGTCTTTCTTTTCTTTCTTTCTTTCTGTTCTTTCTCTTTTCTTTCTTTCTTTCTTATTCTTTCTTTCTTTCTTTCTTTCTTTCTTTATCTTTCTTTTCTTTCTTTTCTTTCTTTTCTTCTTTCTTTCTTTATCTTTCTTTCTTTCTTTCTTTTCTTTCTTGTCTTTCTTTCTTTCTTTCTTTCTCTTTCTTCTTTCTTTCTTTCTTTCTTTCTTTCTTTCTTTCTTTCTTCTTTCTTTCTTCTTCTTTCTTTTCTTTCTTTCTTTCTTTCTTTCTTTCTTCTTTCTTTCTTTCTTTCTTTCTTTCTTTCTTTCTTTCTTTCTTTTCTTTCTTTCTTTCTTTCTTTCTTTCTTTCTTTCTTTCTTTCTTTCTTCCTTTCTTCTTTCTTCCTTTCTTTCTTTCTTTCTTCCTTTCTTCCTTTCTTCCTTTCTTCCTTTCTTCCTTTCTTCCTTTCTTCTTTCTTCCTTTCTTCCTTTCTTCCTTTCTTCCTTTCTTTCTTTCTTTCTTTCTTTCTTTCTTTCTTTCTTTCTTTCTTTCTTCTTTTCTTTCTTTCTTTCTTTCTTTCTTTCTTTCTTACCTTCTTTCTTTCTTACCTTTCTTTGTTTCTTTCTTTCTGTCTTTCTTTCTTTTATTTATTTCTATTCTATCAATCTTTCTTTTTTTCTTTTCATTTTCTTCTTTCATAGTCATAACTCTCTTCTCAGCCACTAGAGTTCTGGTACTGTACAGTGCTGCCATCTCTGTCTCACGTTTACAGAGTCCACGTGAATTAAAAAAAAAAAAGCGTATCGTAAAAAAAGGAGGTGGTATAACTTAAACATCATATCATCTGAGCATTTGATGGCAGCCTCTTCGAGGGATTCTATAAAAAGTATTTCAATAAATTTGACCGATCATGATTTGTTTTCAACATTTTCAATTTTTAAATCATGTATTACTTGTTGTTTACGTTTAACATATTTTATAGCAGATGAAACCTTTATCTTGATTTTTCTGAGAGAGTGCTTTGCAGTCCATTTTATTCCTCATGACTTTTGCCTAATTTCTGTTCATACGAGAGAAACACGAAAATCACACAATTAATGATAGTTACACACATATTTGCCAATTAAGAAGATTTATTCTTTCTTACCTTTTGTTTATTCAAGGCTTATATATAATTATACTCGCTAATGAGTTTTACCTTGAAGCAGCTGTTTGCCAAATCATTTCTTCAAATGCATATTAAACTGAAACAGGTAAAAGTGTAATAGCTTTATGGAATAGTTTCCTGAAGAATAAAAACAATTCCATACTTCACTTTTGTTATTGTTAGAACTTCCACCTGTAGGTATCGACCAGCGTACATTGCAGACAATTCTCGGAAAGTGTAATATTAGAAGCGAATTTCAAATGAGGAGACAGGTAATTTTATGTTTCCACGTAAAGTCATAAACAGAATATGGGTGGTATGCTTTTGCCCGTTGATATAGGGGTAGCTTTTTCTATCCAATCGACACCCCCAGCTTCCTGGTAGGGGTATCAATTGAGTGGTATGATTTTACATATCCGTCTGCTTTCATAGAATTTTTAGATTAATTTTGTATTGGCCCTTTACAGACTTGATGACGAATAGCGAGATTCTTAGTATTATTAAAAATATAGGAGGTTTCAAAGTTTCTGAAATTTAATATTTCACTAAAAGTAATTTAAATTTTACGCAAGTATGACGAACATAATATTTGATACCAAAACTACAGTTTCTCTTAATTTCTATTAGTTCGTCTTTTATAACATCTTTAACAACAAAGGTCAAATTCTCAGCCATATGTCTTTTGGAACAGTTGGTATGCTCATCCATTTCTTCACTCATTCATTCAGGCCCTTGATAAAAGTGAATAATTGTATACCCAGAAAAATAATATTCCTCAATGAGCCACAAATCGATCTCAGGACAGTTCGATTCAGAAGCTAAACTATTTGTTTGTATTTCTGAAATATGAAAGTTTCTACAGTAGTATTTGTTGTTCTAAGCGTTATTCATCCTTTATTTGGCTTTCTTCCAAGCAACAGTAATATATTCATTTCTTCTGGGAAGTAGCAGCATAATTCATTGCACTACATCCATAGAGTGTTTCGATAAATCATAAGATAATCCGCATTAGAACACATATGGTCGTATCCGCTTTGGGTGTGAAATGTTAGGTAGACACCTGCGCTACGTCTCTAAGGAGACAGAGGGTATCCTCACAATGTATATAATTTATTTTAACCAGTAATTACTAAGTAACCATCACTCAGAACTTTATGTGCCTGTTGTCGATTAAACTTGTAATGTACAGGGTGTCCATAAATGAATATCGGGGTTTTAACGCTTTATAACATTAATTTTAGTTTAATAAAATTAATAAATAAATAATTAATAATAATTAATAAATAATTAATAAATAAATTAATTAATAAATTAATTAATTAATTAATTAATTAATTAATAAATAATTAATTAATAATGTTATAAAGCGTTAAAACCCCGATATTCATTTATGGACACCCGGTACATATATTCCCTTTCGGGAATAAACAATAGAGTTTGTGACCTTCATACGACAACAACTTAAAAACTCTTATCTTCCTTCTCTAGGTGAATATTTACCAACAATTGGATTCTACTTTCCCGTATTCGTTCAAAATACTCCTTTCATTGCATTTCATTTTACATCTATTTTAAGTATTTAGTTGATATGCAGTTATGTTTATTTATAATTTTATGTAGCTTCGTGCAGCCTTTTACACATCAAAAACATTCTGTTTCTAATTTAAATTAATTTATGGAAGCTATTCATTTCTTCACATTAGCCGTATACTGGCTAAGATATTTGACTGATAGAATCGACATGAAACATTCAATGCCTCAGCTGGGATTAAACCACGGATCCCCTGCTTTCCGTCCAGTCACTCTTACCCATTGAGCTACCATTGCCAATGGAAAGATAACGCGTCTGACTAGAAAGAAAATAATTATTTACCTTCAAGGAAGAAAAGCACACATGTGCTATAATGCAGTTGCATTTTGTATCTTACATTCAGTAAAGTTGTGATCTTTTAAAAGTGCACACGTGCTTCTTAAAGTTAGTAAACATATCGTTTAGCAAGTCTAGTACTGGTGCGTCTAGTAGTAACTGAGAAATAACTCCTAAGATTTTACATAAGCAGGTTAGAAGTATTCTTGTTAATGTGTATTCCTTTTTCAAACAGATGTCAATTAAAGACATTTTCGAAAGTACAAATTTCGCTCAGAGTTGAGAATTAATGTTACAAGCTTGTCACGTGAGTGCTCATTCTGTGACAAACATTGTTGAAAAAGGCAAACAGTTTACCAAATTAGGAGAAGTTTCCATATTTAGATCTCCAGGGAAACATCGAGCAGCTAAAACACATGATACCAACTTAGACAATTTGCAAAGTGTGTTTACGTAGAACATTTTATGATTTATATGTGAAGAATGAATATCGAACTGACAAAACGTGTCCGATTTAATGAGGGGGTGAATAGAATATACAGATTCTGTATCTTTTATGCATAATATTCTGAAGTCCCTTGGGTTCAAATATAGGAGAATAAATGATGGTCGCAAATTTTTGTTTGAAAGAAACGATATTGTTGCTGCAGGACTAACATTTCCGCGCACAATGTATAAAATTAGTACATAAGGTACATGGTGTAAAAATGTTTATAAATACACATTTATATCTTATGCATTTATTATGAATTTTAATGAAACAAAAATTGTTTTAAAGGCTATTGCAGACAGCATAAACTGACATCATTAAAATAGAAATACGAGGCATGTTTTTTTAAGTCAGCACCGTTTTGGAATTTAAAAAAGACGTGCATAGATATCGCAATAGTTTTATTTTTACATGGAAGCCCGTAACTTAATCTACTTTTCTACATAATTTCCGTGAATATTGAGGCACTTGTCATAACGTGGCACAAGTTTTTGAACACCCTCCTCATAAAATTCTGCCGCCTGACGTGTTAACCATTGTATCACAACTGCTTTGACTTCGTTATCGTCTTGAAGACGCTGACCGCTCAGGTGTTTCTTCAAGTGCAGGAACAAATGGTAGTCGCTGGGCGCCAGATCAGGGCTGTATGGAGGAAGATCTAGAGTTTTCCATTGAAATGATTTGATGAGATCTTTGATCCCATTAGCCACATGTGAACAGGCATTGTCATGCAGCTAAACGATACCCTTACTCAACTTGCCACGTCTTTTGTTCTTAATCGCACGGCGGAGATTGTTCAATGTCTCACAATAAGTCGCTGCATTGATTGTCTCATTACGAAGCAGAAACTCCACTAGCAATACTCCTTTTCTGTCCCAAAAAACTGTACACATGATTTTCCGGGCAGAAATTGTTTGCTTAAACTTCACTTTTGTGGATGACGATAAATGTCACCATTCCATGGATTGTTGTTTCGATTCTGGTGTGACGTAGGCCACCCATATTTCATCACCAGTAACAATTTGGTCTAAAAATCTTCACCTTCATTGTGGTACCGCTCAAGGAAAGTCAATGTACTGCCTAAACGTTGGGCTTTGTACAAATGCGTCAATATTTTCGGACCCAACGTGAACACAATTTCCGGTACTTCAAGTTCTCGGTCACAATGCGATACAAAACACTACAAGAATATTGAGGAAAATAGTCGCACAATGATGAAATTGTAAAGTGTCTGTTTTCTCTCACCTTTTCGTCCACTTTTTGCACCAAATCTCCAGTAACGACTGAAGGACGCCCACTCCGTTCTTCATCATGCACATTTGTGCGGCCATCTTTAAATGCTCTTACCCATTTCGTTGTCATTCCATCACTCATAATGTTTTGTCCGTAAACTTCACAGATCTCACGAAGAAAATCGATCGGTTTTACGCCTTTAGCACTAAGAAATCGTATAACAGCCCGTACTTCACAATCGGCGGGACGCAGGATTGTCGGAGTGATCTTAAACACTCAGTAACCAACGTATACAATGAAGAATCAGACTGTAATGGCGGGAGTGCGACAAGAGACGTAGGTAACCAGTGCGCATGCGTGAACGTAGCGCTGCGGCGGCGGAATCGCAAAACGGTACTGACTTAAAAAAAACATGCCCTTGGATAATCACAAATAGTTGAAATGTCATTACATTGTTTCACTGTAGCAAACACCTTCTGTCGTAGAACATATCTAATTTGAATAATTTTGTTTAGTGTACATGTGAACGACGCATACGTAAGGAAACTCTTCTCCATTTCAAGGTTTTAAGGTTGAGATTATGCGATAATCATTATATATATTCTCACACACATGCTGAAATATTAAGTGAAATTCTCTGTCACTATCTGTATCACTGTACATCTCAGCATCTGTATGGCACTTGCTAGGTGGATTCGGTGAGACAAGGACTGATATATCCTGCATCCCTATCGCCCACTAGCCGTTGAGCTGACAACACCAAAACAGTACGATAACGGTATTGGCTCAACTCATGTTCATACTTATTCTGTAGATACACAAGGTTAAAAAAAATATGTATGTAATGTGTGTAAATTATTATAAATATCAAGTTTTATAAACAGATTCTATTCTATATAACAACGAGCACTCATATTTCCAAAGTTATGCCTTCAAGTTGTAGCTTTTACAACACTATGTAAACATATTTTAACAAATGAGAGTTTAAGGCCAATAGAAAACGTTAACTCAATCACTTGCGATACTGTTAGAATGAGTCCTTATATAACAAATGAGTGTACACATAATTAATATACATAGCTCAAACAATATCGACAAATTTCCTCGCTTAGGCTGGTTTCCCTGGGAGATGAAACAATCACAATGACTTTGTACATTCGTTATATGGCTGATGCCAACATTTCTGCGCTTCGACCAAACAGAAGTTGGTGTTTGTTTTTTTCTCTTTTGGACATGTTTGATACTGCACGCACGATAGTGTAAAATATCTCGAACATGGCAAACAATATAGTAATGCTTGTCGTTAGAGCTATAAATCGACGAGCTGCAATAGCAGTAGTGTCAACATCAGCAACCGAAATATTACACATGAGAAATAATACCAAAATAATTGCCTTTGTTTGTCGACCCTTCCGCGTATCCATGTATGCATGACCGTGTGCCCAACGAACTGTTATTTATTTGCTTTATTAATGCTTTGTGAAGTTCTGCAGGTCTTAGGTCGTCTGAAATTTTACAGTGATGTTTAAACGCTTATATAGAGAACTTAGCCAAGAAGCGCAATAGAATATTAGATGATGATAAAATGAAACAACATAAGAATAATGCTACTTCATCACAATGCACAATACGTTTATACTCACACCAAAGTTTTAAAGAACTATAATTTTCGTTTAAGGCTTTCCTAATTTTATAACATGTTGGCAGCGGCAACTAGAGCTAGCAGAATAAGTAGAACTGACTATAAAAATGTCTAGTGTTTAACGCCCGCTTTTACTACATACGGCACCGCAGGCGATGACTCCGATGATACATGAGATGAAGATGTAGCACCGGTGGAATGAGATGGTGGGGCAAACTGGAGATCCCGGAGAAAACCCGCCCCAACGCCGTGTTGTCCACCACGAATCTCACTTTGCGGTCGCCTGGGATCGAACCCGGGCCGCCTTGGTGGGAGCCAAGGGGTCTATCCACTGAGCCACGGTGCGCCCTAAACTGACTATAACCAAAGTAACTTACTTATCTAACTCTTCTAACAAGTGAAACCGTATGTTATTCTAAACTGGTGAGGAGGATAAACATAAAAACTTTCATATATGAGGGCTATCCAGAAAGTAGATTACGTTTTCGTCTGTTTCCGCTAGGGGCGGGGCTAGCGCGGCCATCTTGGGGTCAGAGCGTTGCGCAGCTCAGTCGGCATCTAGCCGTGCTAGTGAGAGGTTCGTGCTGTGCTCCGTTCAGATACTGTTACGGTTTGAAATGTCTGCGTTAATTGAAAATCCCGCGAGCTGCGAGGTGCGTGCAGTAATAAGGTTTCTGACTGCAAAAAACTGTAAACCGATAGAAATCTATCGGCAGCTTTGTGAAGTGTATGGAGACAACATTATCACTGAAGGTGGAGTGCGTCAGTGGGTCATCAGATTTAAAAATGGCCGAACCAATGTTCACGACGGAGATCGAAGTGGGAGACCCAGCATAGTGACTGCCGAACTTGTCGAAAAAGTCGATGCTAAAGTCCGTGAAAATCGAAGGTTCACAATAACGGAACTTTCTTTGAGTTTTCCACAAATTTCGCGAAGTTTGTTGCACGAAAGCATCAGCGAAAAGCTTGGTTACCACAAGTTTTGTGCAAGATGGATTCCAAAAATCTTGACAGAGGACCACAAAAATCAGCGAATGGCTGCAGCGTTGAACTTTTTGGACGTTTACCATAAGGATGGTGACTCTTTACTCGATCGCATCGTTACTGGTGACGAAACATGGGTGAAACACGTGAACTGTGAAACGAAATTGCAATCAATGCAGTGGGGGCACACAAGTTCTCCCCAAAAACCCAAGAAATGCATGCAAACAATGTCGGCAAGGAAGATGATGGCGACTGTTTTTTGGGACAGAAAAGGTGTGAGTTTGGTGGACTTCCTGGAAAGAGGCACTACAGTAAACTCTCAAAGGTATTGCCAAACTCTCCAAAAACTCAGAAGAGCCATTCAAAACAAGCGCAGAGGAATGTTGAGCTCTAAGATCTTGTTGATTCACGACAACGCCCGGCCCCACACGGCAAATGTCACTCGTGAAGTTCTTGAATCTTTTAAGTGGGAGTTGTTTCCTCATCCGCCGTACAGTCCCGACCTGGCACCGAGCGACTTCCGCCTATTCCCAGCAATGAAGAAGTGGCTGGCTATGCAGCGTTTTGATGACGACGCACAGCTGCAAGAAGAGGTAACGAAGTGGTTGAAGGCGCAGGCGGCCGAATTTTTCGACGAAGGAATTTCCAAGCTCGTACATCGCTACGATAAATGCCTTAATTTGAATGGTGACTATGTCGAAAAGTAGTATTTGAGTGTGGCTTTCATCTGTATATAATAAAATTTGTTTCCTATACTTTGTTTACTTTTTATTCCAAAACGTAATCTGCTTTCTGGATAGCCCTCGTACATTTTT
The DNA here is from genome assembly GCA_030765055.1 of Mantis religiosa. Taxonomy (NCBI): domain Eukaryota; kingdom Metazoa; phylum Arthropoda; class Insecta; order Mantodea; family Mantidae; genus Mantis; species Mantis religiosa. Next base: position 212,075,780 of record CM060952.1, read on the forward strand.
ACTTTAAGCTCTGTCTATTTGTAATATACAAAGGAAGCATTGTATTTCTTTAAGAAAGTCGATATTTCACGAATAATATGTGCTTTCAGACGAAATATAACCATAAATTATTTATTTACATATACGAGAGCGGTCATAAAGTTTCCGAACTCAATATGAAGATGGCAGCACTCGTAAATAGAAGCTAGGGAATTTCGTTGTACGTCTGATGACAATTACTCACCAAAGTTTCAGCCATTTTAGACGCTTAGTTTTTATGTAACAGTCGTTCAGGTGGGTTGATGTAACTTGTTTTATGAAAATGGACAAAATCGAGTATCGGGCTCTATCGAGCTATCGAGCAACGAGACGTCGCTTCAGGCTTTTCCGGGTACCCCGTGTGACATGCGGGCACCCGAGGTAACACTGGATTTAATCCGAGAAGCAGCAAATGCTGAACTCCACAATCATGCAATGAGCTGTTTGGCTACAAAATTTATCCTATTTTTAATCCAATAAACACCAGGGTGTAAGAAAAAATGGCATTGAATGCTGTACAAAATCAGAGGAGCAAGAAAAGCTACCTTGTAACACCTCCTCAACAAAATAATTCCACCCCATCCTGCAGCGCTAGGTCCAGGGAAATTGCCTACAAGTCCTTAGTGCGGCCGGTTATGGAATATGGAGTAGCATGCTGGGACCCGTATAGAGCTAACCAAATCGATCCATTAGAAAAAATACAGAAGAGGGTAATAAAATTCATAAAAAGAGGCAAGTATTTTGGGCCTATAAAAGGAGATGAGACTAAATGGGAGGAATTAAGAATTAGGCGTAAAAAAGATAGGTTGGTAGCATTATTCAAAGCTAATGCTGGTGTAAAGGCATGGGTGGACGTTAGTGTAAGGTTAGATAATCCGGATTATTATGGACGAAACGATCATAGGTATAAAATTAAGGGTAGAAGATACAGAACCGACGCAGGAAAATTTTCTTTTGTTAACAGAACCATTGAAGAATGGAATGAATTGCCTGTAGCAGTCTTTCAGGGCTGTCCCCTGTCGCTGAAGAAATTTAGAAAAAATCTAGATGCTTTATAGTTTAACTTTTGAATTATAATGGTATATAATATGTAAATAGAGAAGTAATTAGATATGTTTTAAGTGACTAAAGTTAAAATATGTTTGTATTGTTTATTATGTTGTTGTAAATCATGTATTTGTAATTTGATCTGTATTCTTAACCCTGCCACCGGGTAGTACCCAATTGCAGTGAATAAATACATACATACATACATTCATCAAAATTTCAAACTGCAGTTAAACCCAAAAACTAGGTGGGTACGCAGGAAACACGTTCTGGCTGTTAACAGCCTGCCAGTACCTGCGTTGCGTATATTAGTTTACCATTAAAATCCCATGCTTTTTATTTAGGGTCTTCAAAACAAATAGTTAAATATTAAATATTTAATTTTGTGACGTAATACAAAATTGTCTTACCCCTTTTACAGTAAAAGACAGTGGAAATAAACATACTTTTATTGAATATTACTTATGATTTTGTAATCTAACTAAAAGCCCACTTACCTGTCAAGTGTAGGGAATACCTGTCACATTTTAAACTCAATATTACAGCTAGCTCTTGCAATAATGAACTACCAAGACTTAAGACAAAATGCAGAGTAGATCGTTTTCAGATTCTCACTTCCCCTCACGTATATCGGTCTCTCTTGTACCCAGATTTCCGGCACATTGAGCCACAAGACGCTGCTCTATTGTTTCAGGTTGGGAAGCTGCTGTCGCTCCATTTCAATTAAAGCTGCAGTCATCGAGTACAAAACACATCCAGACACCAACGGTAAGTCCAGCACCTACTTCCGCTTTCATTTATTACGTTCCACCATGAAATATAGGTAATTCATGAAGTTTTGTGTAAGACAATAGTGTAGCAACAGGACCTATGACTCAGATATTTTTCTTTACTGCAAAAAAATACGTGGGCTGTTCAATAAAAATAATCGCATTTTTTTTTTTTTTTTTTTTTTGACAACGTACCTTTAATCATCCTCATAATTTTGATGGTCTTTCTCAAAATAGTCTCCCCTGAATGCGATGTACTTCTCCCCGCGTTTCTGCCAGTCTTCAAAGACATGCTGGAAACCATTTTTGAGAGATCCTTCAAAATCGCCTCCGTAGCCTTCACCACTGCTTCTGATGATGGATAATGTCTCCTATGAAGGCGTTTCTTCAAGTTAGGGAATAGAAAAACGTCACATGGGGCTAAATCCGGGCTGTAGAGAGGGTGAGAGATGCACTTCACGTTGAGTTTTGCGAGATATTCAGCAACAACTTTGGCAATATGCGGCCAGGCATTATCGTGGTGAAGCATCCAGCCTGCTTCATGGACATGTGGTCTTTTACGCCTGATATGAACTTGCAATATTTTCAGGACATCCCTGTGGTATTGCACAGTTGCTGATGTGTGTGCAGGTACAACATGCTGATAAACCATTCCATGAATATCAAAGAATGAGATGACCATAACTTTCCCACCAGAGTAACGACTTCTGCTATTTTGGGTGTTGGTGATGAAGGATATTTCCACACTGAGCTTTGCTGTTTGCTCTCAGGATCAAAATGATGTTGCCAAGTTTCATCAGCAGTGATTACGTTTGGAAGAAGCTCCGGATCTTCCTCTAACATCAACTTTAACTGCATGCAGACCTGCATACGAATGTCCTTTTGTTCGGGAATCAACAGTCTTGGAACCCATCGCGCACAAACACGTCTCATGTGTAATGTTTCTGTCACCAACGTGTGGGTGGCACACAATGAAATGTTCAGTATTTCAGAATGTGAGCTTAAGGTAATTCGTCGATCCTCTCTGACAATGGCAGCAGCAGTATTGATGTTTTCTTCCGTAAGAGCAGTAACTGGAGCACCGTGTCCACCTTCCTATGAAATTGAGTTGTAGGGAAGAACAGGCTCTCCATAGGCCTCCTGTAACATTGTATAGACCTCAATTAAAGATTTTTTGAGACGAAAGAAGGATTTCAAAGCAGCAAATTGTTCCTCGCGTGTTACCTCCATTACAGCGATGGGCGATACTGAGCATGTCTAAAGGCCACACCGTGGCTCAGTGGTTAGACCGCTTGGTTCTCTCCCAGGCGGCCCGGGTTCGATCCCAGGCGACCGCAAAGTGAGATTTGTGGTGGACAACATGGCGTTGGGGTGGGTTTTCTCCGGGACCTCCGGTTTCCCCACCATCCATTTCCACCGGTGCTCCATCTTCATCTCATGTATCATCAGTGTCACCGCCTGCGGTGCCGTACGTAGTAAAAGCGGGCGTTAAACACTACACATTTTTTTGGGCATGTCTGAACTTGCCTGTTTCTCACATGCGGGAAACAGGAGCACCAACACTGAAAGTACTACCGCTTGTTTGATTCACATTTGTATAATCGAATATAATAAGTTTGAATTTTGGGCGAAATATTATGAGCGTAAAAAAATTAAGATCATTCTTTATTGAACAGCCCACTTATTAAAGTATGTTTCTGGAGGTCAGTGGGGCAAATCTTACTAATTGTCTTTTGAGTTGTTTAGTTGCTGTCGTTGGTATGTATTTATCGTGGGGCTAGCACCGCAGGGTTACTATTATCGGGTTGTTGGAGCACCCGAGTGAGTGACGGTAAATTCTGTGGAAATCGCTCCTGCCCGAATGAATGCAGCACGATCACCATAAATCCCAAAAGCCCTTAATCTCTTCGCCTGATCCTGAGCTTATGGACACGCGCTAAGTACATTATGGACAGCCCTAAAATGTACCGCGTTTGTATGTACACTTTGTGATTAATTCTGCAGTTAAGAGTGTGTGATGTGCATTGTTGAGAACACATGCATGTCTGTACCTGATATGTGAACCTACTGTATACTGACCAACATGGTTATTCCGAGTACAATGGATGGTGCCCAGGTTCATTGTACAGCATGCCGCAAATATGCAGTTAATTCAATCAGCCCAGTTGTGTATTTTAACGTAAATTTTGTATCCGATATCGGGGAAATCCACCAACAAGTGTTCAGCTAAATCAGGGTTGTGGAGAGATGGCACAGGAGCACTATGATATAAGTTGCCTATGTGAGTCTCTGGACTGATAAATGCAACAAATATAATTTAATGGATGTGTGGCCTGACTCCATTGTGAAAGAACTGAAACGCGGAAATGGATATGACTATAAATTATGCACTGTGATTTATTTGGAAATATTAAGTCGGCATTGGACGCTACGTAGGGAAGGGGATAAGTCCCCTTCAGCTGCCATGCTTGGGCGCTGCGGACCCTTAGCACTCGTGGTACCTCTGACGTTACTAGGGCAACCTCGGGCTGAACTGCTGAGCCCCTCCCGTCGGGGAGTTGTTCGGATTGGGTTGGACTTCAAGGGGCAATGTGTTACCGTTACCCGCGGGAGATCAGGTACCTACAGCCAGGTTTCGGCCGCCGCGAGGGTGCAGAAGACTACCTGAAAGGTCCCGGGAACAATCCTGCAGAGCTAGTAAATTTGTGCTAGTCTTCCCTGCGGGGTTGTCGCGCGTAAGAGGCGTATCCACTTCCACCAGTCTTGACGTTGTTGTCGATGTGGGGGGGAGCTTTTTAGACACAAGGTATGCCCCAAGGAAAGACCCCCGGAGTTTTCCATCGCTCCCGGGTAACAGAGGCGGGAACCAGGTAACTTCAGACATGTTCAGTATCGCCTACCGCTGCAATGGAGGTAACATGCAGTTAAAGATGATGTTAGAGGAAGATCCGGAGTTTCTTTCAAACGTAATCGCTTCTGATGAAACTTGGCTACATCATTTTGATCCTGAGAGCAAACAGCAAAGCTCAGTGTGGAAATCTCCTTCATCACCATCACCAAAAAAGCAAAAGTGGTTGCTTCTGCTGGGAAAGTTATGGTAACCTCATTCTTTGATATTTATGGAATGGTTTATCAGTATGTTGTACCTGCACACACATCAGTAACTGGACAATACTTCAGGGATGTCCTGAAAATATTGCAAGTCCATGTCAGGTGCAAACGGCCACATTGCCAAGAAGCAGGCTGGATGCTGCTCCACGATAATGCGCAGCCGCATATTGCCAATTTTATTGCTGAATATCTTGTAAATAACAACGTGAAGTGCATCGCTTACCCTACCTATAGTCCGGATTTAACCCCATGAGACCTTTTTCATTTCCCTAACTTGAAGAAACGCCTTCGTGGGAGGCATTATCCATCATCAGAAGCCGTAGTGAAGGCTACGGAGGCGATTTTGAAGGATATCTCAAAAAATGTTTTCCAGCATGTCTTTGAAGACGGGCTGAAACGCTGAGACATGTACATCGCATTCAGGAAAGAATATTTTGAGAAGGTCCATCAAAGTTATGAGGATGAGTAAAGGTACGTTGTCAAAGATTGTAATCATTCTTTATCGAACAGCCCTCGTGCAAGCAACAAACAGTATTCAGAGTTTATAACCAGAAATTCAATCAGGTGATTATCACGTGTATCAAAATATTTGAAATTTTTGGGAAACATTAACAAAAATTGGGGGTTTTCTGTGTCTGCAGCTCGCTCTGCTGTCAAGTAAAAGTTTAAAGCCTAAGCAGCCAGTATCCTTAAGTGGATGGAAGCTTTAATCATAGATCTTGTGCCACTTTAGAATGAACAATCGTGTCCAAGGCAGTAGAGGAGATAGAGTACCTCGTATTGCTCGTGATGGTTTAATAGAAATGCAGACAGCGAACCGAAATAAGCTAAGGCCGCAGCGGGTAGCCTTGCATGATATCCACGTCATTAGCCATCTCATCCGCCATGACATCATGGGATTTGGGATTAAGCTTGCTACATCTCATCTCTGTGTTGATCGGAAATGCTATCTAGTTTACCACAGGTACAAGGGGTGGTTTAGAAATTCCCTCCTTTGTCAATTGAGGGAACTGTGAGAATACTGTCACTTTGTGTGTTCGTAGAATTAAAATTCCAATTTGCAGAAATTCAAATCGTTCTGTTTTTGCTTAGAAATACACTCACAGTAGCAGTATTACATCGCATACACCGTCACAGCCTACCAAGGTCGATGACCGCAACAACAGCGTTCTGATTATATCAGCTCTAGTTACAACATCTGTACAGTACGCGCAAGATAAGAAGAGAGCTGGATTTAAAGTGTAGTGTGGGCAGAGGGGAAGTTGCGAGGGCTAACACTCTTTTGTTTCTGCAGTATGGTCAATCTTGAAAAACACAGTTCAGCAAAACAGTGTGTAAGATAAGCGAAGATAATCACCGCAAGTGTGAGATCTGTGGACAAACATTAAATTGAACTCGATCCGATAAGCTCTGTATTTATATACTTACTATTTATGAAACACATTAAAACAGTAAACAAATATGACAACCATAAATACTCACTCATTCGCTTTGTGATTCTTTGATTTCTGAGTCCACTGCATCGGTTGCATTGCTAGTATCCTCTGATGTGTTGATGGTAATTTCATCAATCACAGTTTCTATTACACCATTATCTCTGCAATATTTCATTTCCAGTTCTTGGGCCAACGTACGCAGACAACATACGCCGAAGTGCTTTCTACTCTTCCAGGCGCCGGGCCTGCACGGCTTCCACCCACGCGGCCCAAAGCTGCCTTTACAGAGCCAACCAGCACCACACTCAGCAGCTATCCGCGGGGTATCCCGGGATCTGCCCACACGCTTCATCTTCACCGCGCGCACAATAACACTGGCCCTCTACACTGAGGGCCTCCAGACTCTCCGCGACACCATGGACTTTCCAACCTCGTCCGTCTACAAGCTTGCCGACGCCGCCAAATACGAAGCAGTCTTGAGGACGGAGCTGCCCTTGTTAGGGCGGTGTCTCCGAATCCAGGGCAGCAGAGCGTCACGTCACACAGTATTTCGGCAATGCTCTGGTTACGGACAAGACAGCGCCTCTTGCGCTGCAACATCCAAGTGCCAGTACTGCGGCGCTCCGTGTCTCACTTCACAATGCACAAAATACGACCTCTGCTTCCGCCGCTGGTACTGCGCCCCGTGTGATTGCTTTAGCTGCGCAGCCCACGCATTACGCACAGACACGTCTCATATGTAATGTTTCTGTCATGAAGGTGTGGGTGGCACACAAAGAAATGTTCAGTATTTCAGAAAGTGATCTTAAGGTAATTCGTCGATCCTCTCTCACAATGACAGCAGCAGTGTTGATGTTTTCTTCCGTAAGAGCAGTAACTGGAGCACCGGGTCCACCTTTGTTTGAAATTGACTCTCTCCCCTCTTTAAACATTTTAAACCACCTTCGGGCTCTGCTGTAGGGAAGAACAGACTCTCCATAGGCCTCCTGTAACATTGTATAGGCCTCAACTGAAGATTTGTTGACACGAAAGCAGAATTTCAAAGCAGCATATTGTTCCTCACGTGTTACCTCCATTACAGCGGTAAGTGATACTGAACATGTCTGAACTTGCCTGATTCTCACAGGCGGGAACCAGGAGTACCAACAATAAAATTACTACGGCGTGTTTGTTTCACATTAAGCTAACAGAATATAATAATGTTGAATTTTAGTGCGAAAAATTATGACTAAAAAAATCATGATCATTCTTTATTGGACAGCCCTCGTATATTAAGTTAGGTAAATATTATCTCAGATCATTGTATAATTATTGTCAGTCTTGCTAACTATACATTCAGTTATAACATTATCACTTAGAGAAAATCGAACTGAATTTGATTTAGAGGCTAAAAGAAGGACGGGTGTGCAACTGCTGTCTATGACAGACCTCGAAATTTGCATTTCTTCTGTAGTTGCACATGGCATGTTTAAATAATTTCATTCTTAAATAAATAGAGCATTTTAATGAGCGGCAAATATGTATATATAAATGATGGTGCTTTGTTAATTAAGGCATTAAATATTATACATATTGTATACTTTTGTATTACCTTAGTAAATTACAATAATGCAAAAGGTCTCATCCTGTGTTGCTCCCAAAGGCTATATCCCACTCTTCTCCAACACATGTATATGTGATTAGTTTGAACATCCTCTCCCTTAGATGCGTATTGGCGGAGCAGTGTAGTACAAAAGCTTAGAATGTTTCTGCTTATCTATGAAGTAATGAATTACCTTGGACGTCAACGATCTGGAAGCAGCAATGATTATAAGAGCTTCGCGTAGATTTGTGGCAGTGTGCGTTGACGTTGACAAAACACTATCCTAGAAGCACACCAAACAGCTGTACATAACTCAGTCAGGCTGAGTACTCAAAGAAAGGGCATATGTTATGGAGTAGCCCATTCACCAATACACGAGACGAATAGTTCCGTAATCCCTTTGATATATCTAGCTAATTGCCAATTATATCACGTACGAGGTGAATACGTCTCAAAGGGAGACGTAGATTATGATGATGCCTATATTACTTATTTGGAATTGCATTCTTGAGGGACATGCAGCATACCACTAACGTTATGGCAGTGAAGTTTGGGAATTTAAGAGGTCTGCTGAGAGTAGAATAACAACAAATGAAAATTAACACATGTTATCAGTGGCGGCTGGTGGGTTAAATTATTGGTGGTGCACAAATGAAAAATAAAATACAGAGTAGTAATGACTCACCTATTTATACAGATTCTCTGCTATACTCTCCTTAGACCTGGCGAATCTATCGATAACTTTTGCGTTGAAGTCGCTGATCTTCATAACAAAATCTCTCTCTTAATTGAAAGCATTGCTAATGCTGACAATCGGTCCTGTGACATTGTGTTCCTAATGAAAGTTTTTATTCTTTTTAAAGTTGAGGAACAGCGTTCTGCTTCAGCGGTAGACATTTGCATAGTTAACAGTACTCGCAGGAGTTTGACATATTCGCTGAATGTAGTACACAAATTGTTTTCCTTATTGAAGTCCATCAAGCACAAAGCGTCGGACATTCCACGAAACTCCTCTCGACTGTAAATTACAGTCAGTTCTCCACGAATTTTTGTACCAATGATAAAAGGATAGAACCTTATTGTTTCTCTAAGGGAATCCTCTGGAAATGTCTTAGAAATTTTCTTGATGAAACAAAGTTGAGGCTACCAGATGCCCCGTGAAGCTAAATCTGTCCTTTGCTTCTCTAAGAATGTCACATACTTCAAGAGCTTCTCTTCTTTTCACATCATGATCTTCTATTCTTCTCCTCTTAATTGCAGTTTCTTCATGTTCCTCGATATCAACGCTATTTCTTACCTTTTGCACTTCCCTTTTAAATGCGTTTAGCTGGGCGATGACAAACGTTGCATTGCAGTCTCGTTTCTGAGCTGATTGTACAAAATGTCCACATGTGGTATGATCTTGTAGAAGAAAGACAGCCAGAATACAAAATTACAATCTTTCAAAGTTGCCATAAACCCAGAAGCCTGAACAAGTGTGGCGTTGTTGTTTAACAGAGCTCTCTTCTGAATAACCTTCATGCATTTAATTAAATTCTCCCTGTGTTCGAGAAGCAGAGCACACAGAAGCTAAGCCTGAAGGTCACGCTATAGCCGTTGCTAAGAGTAGGAGGAGCTAGGTTTATAAACCTCCATTTAAGCAATGTATAAGAAGCCACTCCCATCTCTTCACCTTCCCGCAACCCCCTCAGAGGGCCTACATTTGGACGAAATCTTAGGTTAACTCTTCACTGCAAACCTGCGGCTCCTACAGCTAATCACTGTTTATTTCGACTTCAGCGGTCATGGGCAGCTACAGACGATAAGCGTATTTGAAACATGTTTGTATATAAAACAATGCAAACAAGTACAGCTTTAATGTGCAAAATGCACCTGTTGTACATTCAGAATCAGTGGGTGTAGCGCAAACCTGCAACCTTATGGAGGAACCGCCCCTGCATGATTTAAGAAATGGGATCATACAGTAATTTAAATTATAAAGGAAGGACTTACCTTATATTTTGTACACTTTACACATACGTATCATTTCAACTAAATGTATCATTTGAAAAGAATTAATCTCATATAATTCCTATATTCCATTCCCAATCCCACGGGAAGAAAATCTGCAGGCTTTCCCAAGAAGTACGACGAGATCGCAATAGGTTATATACCTGACACAAACATTTACGTGTACTGAAGTGTCCGACGTTGTCGATGTTTGTTTTATTCCAATTTCCTCTAAAACTTTCACATTTAAGTTAATTGATGGAAATTAATCATTTCTTCACACTAGCTATATATAGGCTAAGGTCTTTTGATAGATAGAGTGAACATGAAAAATTCAATGCCATGGCCGGGATTTTAAACACATCTCCTCGCTCTAACCCATTGAGCTACCATGTCCAGCGTGCCGTCCTGACATTAAATTCTCCATTTGACTCGTAAGTGTCCCCGGTAGAACACTAAGGGCTCTCGCATTCGAGTCAAATGAAAAATTTAATGTCAGGACGGCACGTTGGCCATGGTAGCTCAATGGGTTAGAGCGACTGGATGGAAACCAGGTGATCCGTGGTTCAAATTCCGGCCATGGCATTAGCACCTCCCTGATAGGGAGTTGATCGGATTGGGTTGCACTCGACGGGGCAGTGCTTCCCGATAACCGTGTGAGATCGGGTACATCTCCGGACGGGGTTGAGGGAAGCCATTTATATTCCCGTGTACTAGCCAGCATAGCTAGTAGAAGGTGTGCTAGATCACCAGGCGGCCCCTCCGAGGACATATCCGTAGTCTTCCCATTTTGGAGTTGGCGCGCGTAAGTGGCGTATGCACTTCCATCCCGTCTTGAGTCCACAGGACCAGATGGGGGGAGGTGCTTGTTAGTCCCTAGGTCTTTCCCTAAGGAAAGCTCCACGGAGTCGCCGGGTGCCCATTTGGGATAGCTCGGCAACTCCCTGATCGAAGGAGACACGGGTCCTTGGTCCTAAGGGCCCAGGACTAATGGAAGTAGAAGCTCTGGCATTAACTGCTGACTCTATCTCTCAAACAACCTTAGCCTATATATGGCTAGTGTGAAGAAATAATTAATTTCCATTAATTAACATAAATAAAATGATGAAGCCTGGGACTCAAGTACTTACGACAGTAAGTTGCCAGAAAGGCTGTATCTCGAATGCGGGAGCCCCTAGTGGTCTACCGGGGAAATATACGAGTCAAATGGAGAATTTTATGTCAGGACGGCACGTTGGCCATGGTAGCTCAACGGGTTAGAGCGACTGGATGGAAACCAGTAGCTCCGTGGTTCAAATTCCGGGCATGGCATCGCATTTTTCATGTTGACTCTATCCATTTCAGATTTAAGTTCCACTTTCCCAATAGCCTTACCTTCTTTGCGGACACGATTATTACTGAATATATCGTGTGTCTCAAATGATTCTCCGCACTGACATGCTCTCTCAAATCAAGTTGGCAATGGTCAACATATTGATTTCACTTAGCAGGCATTACTTTCACTTTACAAAAGCCCTATATTTAAATGTTAGGAGGAAAGAAGGACAGTTCTTTACCTTCTAGAAGGCCAATATTCCTTCTCTGTACTTCCACTACAACTTCAATACACCCTTATGTATCCGAATACCTGCGGAGACTCATTTGAGACACCCTTTATTTAAACAGAGGGTGAAAGACCTTTCTAGAACATTGAAGATATTAACGCTTCCTTGCATGTATATATTCTCTGTCCTAAAATTCTTAGTATGTAATCGTGGCTTATTTGTAACAAATAATGTAATTCGCAGAATAAACAATAAACAAAAGTATAATATCCATTATCCCAGTGCTAAACTTTCTTGCTTCCAGAAAGGTGTGCATTATGTAACTATAAACATATTTGGCGCACTTCCTAATGTTCTTAAAAATAAAATTGATAATTTCGGTGCTTTTAAAAATGCTCTTATTTGCTCATAAAATTTTTATTCTGTACAAGATTATCTGAATGACAAATTATCCTGATAATGCTTCTGTAGCTCTGTAAGTAGTATTTAACTGTTCCAATGACAAATCATTACCAATAAATCTTTGATGCATGTTGAAAGTTTATTTTTAATGTATATGTATTTAAGAAATAACAATAATGTTATCCATTGTAGAAAGGTTGAGACTTACTGGCATAAGACAAGTGAAAGCTGAATTAAAAAGTGTTTGATTTTGTATCATATATAAATATCCCTGCTTTCTTCTTCTTGTTCTTCTTCACTTCATGGCATAGGCAATCAAGTGTCTGTTCCGCCTTCGAAGTCCTCCAGCCATCGTTTCCTGGGTCCTACCTCCAGGATGATACTGTAGTATTTGTTTTGTAAGTCTATTATCTGGCACTCTTTCTACATGTTCCTTCCATTTTTGTTTGAGATCTTTTAACCTATTATTCGTACTAAAAATGTCCAGCTTTTTTTTTTTTTTTTTTTTTTTTTTTTTTTTGCTTGTTCCATTTATACCCCGCCTTTAACTACAATGGTCATATCGGCGGCCGTTCTCCTTTTGGAACATACTGAAGGTGTTAACTCGTTATTTTTGGGTTTATTTATCATTACATCATGCACACATTCACACTCTCATTCATACTTCCAGACTCTGGGGAAGATGGGGAATTGTCTTGGTCGGAAAAAAGTCCCCACCCCCACCGCCGAGAATCGAACCCGGGACCCCTAGCACGGCAGGCAGGTGCTCTACCAACTGAGCTACGGGGCCAGCCCTTTTCATTTCTTATTAAGTCCCTCTTCCTGTATTCTATCACACTTCTCATGAATTTCATTTCGGAAGTCTGTAGTTTAATCTGTTGCTTTTTAGTTAACGTCCAAGTCTCACTTCCGTATGTCAGTATAGGTACAGCCACAACTTTGTAGAACTTTAATTTTGTTTCATTACGTATTTTGTTTCTGAATATTCTATTTATTTTTCCACACCCTCTTTGAAATTTGTATATTTTATTGTAGACATCACATTCCTTGTCATAACTAACATCAGTTCCCAAGTAGTTAAAATGGCTTACCTGTTCAACACAACGATTATTTATTACTATTTTTGTTCTAATTGTCTCTTTCCCAATAAATGCCATTTACCTTTGATTTTATACAAGAAATTTTCATATTATATTGCTTACAAAGTTCAATAAGTTTAAAAATAGATTTTTGCAGGGCAGACTCGCTATTTTGTATAATAACTAAGTCGTTAGCAAGCAATAAAATATGTAAAAAATTATTTGAAATTTTAAAACCCACATTCACTAGGGCCTCCATTTGCACACTAGGTCGTCAATATAAATACTAAAAAGTGTAGGTGATAAAGTACACCCTTGTCTGACACCCTGATTAGTTAGAACTTTTTAGAAATTTTATCATTTTATCCGTGCTTTGTTTTCCATATTGTTGTTCTTATTGTCTTATGCTATTAAACTTTATACATCTGGACATGTTCATTGTTCACAGCCTTTTCTGGCAACAAGTGATCCCGCTGAACGCAAATCAATGTAATCTAATCTAAAGTGAACTAAAACTGTAATGATACGCCAACCAGAACAAAGACAAAGAAGTCAATACAAATATCATAAGAATATATGGCAAATTACAAATTCGGCAGTACTCTTCATGATTTGTATGCTATTCCTTTCAACATGTTATTTACTTTACTTAAACATTATATGTTAACTTGTTAAGCTATTTTGCACATTAAGAGTTATTTCACTGACATAGAACAGATACTCAGAGGGAATAAAAATGTGAATGTGTAGACAACAAAGGTCTCAACTTAGTCTTAAAGTTTAACTTATTGGCATTGTTTGTAATTCTCTCACTTTAGTGTATAATAATTTGTCATATTGAAGGTGTTTTCATCAGCATCCATATGCGAGCAGTTCTGCGGAAGCTGTGAGTGGTTGTACATAACCAGAAATGCGATATAAAGAGTACTACGCCGTAGTGCCGTCATAAAATATGCATTACTGATCTGCAGCATATGGGATGTACGGTTCTGCATGTTTAATGATCACAATCATTCATGCGTTGGTTAAGTGTATTAGCAAACATTGACTTTGGCGAGTACTTACAAGCTTTATACTGCTCCTCTTTGACTCTCATTGGATTTGGAACGTTTTGGAGATTAGCATCGCAGAAACTAACAGAGCCAACAGGCAAAATAAATATCTAATGATAACCAAAGTACTTTTAGATGGTACCTTTGCTGTATTTCTATAATACTAACCAAACTGTGTTCCGGTTCCGCAAATGTAACTTAGGCTGACCTGATTCTGCAGTGCAGGATTAAAATCAAGGGGTCCTGAATTCAATTCCTGACAGCTGGAGAACTTTTTCTATAATTATAATTATTTAAAATAATTTGATTAGCATGCTGAATGTTTCTGTTTTCCCGAATTTAAACTAATGAATCTATTATCGCGTGGCTTGTTTACACAAAAGGAACTGATAGGCGGGCAGTGTGAAAACCAAGAGCCGGCACACAAAAATAGCATGCAGATAAAGGTCTACCGGTGTCATGTAAGACAAGGTAGCAACATGGAAAAGAAATATAAATGTAAAGAATATAAGAAAGGAAGATGAGGGGGAAGAAAGGTACTAATTAAGTAACAAGGAGACATGGAGGTTAAGAGCTACCTGACAGAGCAAAGGACCAGGGTGTCATGTAAGACAAGGCAGCAACATGGAAAAGACAAATAAATGTAAAAAATATAAGAAAGGAAGATGAGGGGGAAGAAAGGTACTAATTAAGTAACAAGGAGACATGGAGGTTAAGAGCTACCTGACAGAGCAGAGGACCAGGGTGTCATGTAAGACAAGGCAGCAACATGGAAAAGACAAATAAATGTAAAGAATATAAGAAAGGAAGATGAGGGGGAAGAAAGGGACTAATTAGGTAACAAGGAGGTATGGAGGTTAAGAGTTACCTGACAGAACAGAAGATCAGGGTGTCATGTAAGACAAGGTAGCAACAAGGTAAAGACAAATAAATGTAAAGAATATAAGAAAGGAAGATGAGGGGGAAGAAAGGGACTAATAAAGTAACAAGGAGGCATGGAGGTTAAGAGCTACCTGACAGAGCAGAAGACCAGGGTGTCATGTAAGACAAGGTTACAACAAGGTAAAGAGAAATAAATGTAAAGAATATTAGAAAGGAAGATGATAGGGAAGAAAGGGACTAATTAAGTAACAAGGAGGCATGGAGATTAAGAGCTACCTGACAGAGCAGAAGACCAGGGTGTCATGTAAGACAAGGTAGCAACATGGAAAAGACAAATAAATGTAAAGAATATAAGAAAGGAAGATGAGGGGGAAGAAAGGTACTAATTAAGTAAGAAGCAGACATGGAGGTTAAGAGCTACCTGATAGAGCAGAAAGCCAGTGTGTCATGTAAGACAAGGTAGTAACAAGGTAAAGACAAATAAATGTAAAGAATATAAGAAAGGAAGATGAGGGTGAAGAATGGCACTAATTAAACAACAAGGCGGTATGGAGGTTAAGAGCTACCTGACAGAATAGAAGATCAGGGTGTCATGTAAGACAAGGTAGCAACAAGGTAAAGACAAATAAATGTAAAGAATATGAGAAAGGAAGATGAGGGGGAAGAAAGGGACTAATTAAATAACAAGGAGGCATGGAGGTTAAGAGCTACCTGACAGAGCAGAATACCAGGGTATCATGTAAGACAAGGTTACAACAAGGTAAAGACAAATAAATGTAAAGAATATCAGAAATGAAGATGATAGGGAAGAAAGGGACTAATTAAGTAACAAGGAGGCATGGAGGTTAAGAGCTACCTGACAGAGCAGAAAGCCAGGGTGTCATGTCAGACAAGGTAGTAACAAGGTATAGACAAATAAATGAAAAGAATATAAGAAAGGAAGATGAGGGGGAGGAATGCGACTAATTAAGTAACAAGGAGACATGGAGGTTAAGAGTTACCTGACAACAGCAGATCAGGGTGTCATGTAAGACAAGGTAGCAACAAGGTAAAGACAAATAAATGTAATGAATATAAGAAAGGTAGATGAGGGGGAAGAAAGGGACTAATTAAGTAACAAGGAGACATGGATGTTAAGAGCTACCTGACAGAGCAGAAGACGAGGGTGTCATGTAAGTCAGGGTAGCAACAAGGTAAAGACAAATAAATCTAAAGAATATAAGAAAGGAAGATGAGGGGGAAGGCAGGGACTAATTAACTAACAAGGAGACATGGAGGTTAAGAGCTACTTAACAGAGCAGAAGAACAAGGTGTCATGTAAGACAAGGTAGCAACAAGGTAAAGACAAATAAATGTAAAGAATGTCAGAAATGAAGATGATGGGGAAGAAAGGGACTAATTAAGTAACAAGGAGGCATGGAGGTTAAGAGCTACCTGACAGAGCAGAAGACCAGGGTGTCATGTAAGTCAAGATAGCAACAAGGTAATGACAAATAAATGTAAAGAATGTCAGAAATGAAGATGATGGGGAAGAAATGGTCTAATTACGTAACAAGGAGGTATGGAGTTTAAGAGCTAGCTGGCAGAGTAGAAGACCAGGGTGCCATGTAAGCCAAGGTAGCAACAAGGTAAAGACAAATAAATGTAAAGAATGTCAGAAATGAAGATGATGGGGAAGAAAGGGACTAATTAAGTAACAAGGAGGCATGGAGGTTAAGAGCTGCCTGACAGAGCAGAAGACCAGGGTGTCATGTAAGACAAGATAGCAACAAGGTAAAAACAAATAAATGTAAAGAATGTCAGAAATGAAGATGATGGGGAAGAAAGGGTCTAATTAAGTAACAAGTCGGTATGGAGTTTAAGAGCTACCTGACAGAGTAGAAGACCAGGGTGTCATGTAAGACAAGATAATAGATGGCATAGTGTGGGATAGATAAACATTCATTTGGAATAATGTAAAAGTGTCACACGGCGTGTGACCTATACCTTCGAACTCCGACAGTGTGAGGCACGTGGCGTTGTTCCTGTAACTGTCACTCTGGAGTATTTTTATACTGCTCTATTGGCTGTAGAAGCAATCTATAGAAGCAGACGAAATACTTCTATATCTTCGTTCGATGTCGTTTTGAAACACCCTTGTATCAGGAATTTGTGACCATTCGTCGTTAATTTGTCTCCATCTTCATCAGCCACACGTTCAGGCGCAATTTGGGACAGGATTTCTATGTTGGACGCACAATTCTTTCTCTTCTGGTGTGAGTTTTTGCGGCTATCCATTTCCTCTTGTCACCAATTATATCATCTTATTCCAAATAAGAGTCTTGAGACATCTGTTCTTCAGGCGTGGTTCGGAATAAAGTTTCGGAGAAGTCAAATTCTGTAACCATTTAACTGTATTATTTAGATTACAGTTTGCTTGAACTTCCTTTCCCAGTCACTTCCAACATGTCGATAAATTCTTACTTTGTTATATTTATACAGATTCAAACTATTACTTAAATGTTCTTGATCTTGCACCACTATTCATCACGCTCACCATTACAACAAAAATCTCTCTCTACCAATATTATTGATTTTTCGTAAATATCGTTACTTCTCTCTGAATTTTGTGATTGGCCGATTTAATACCACGTCACATTACGTCATTTTACGTCATACAATTATTACTTCGGCCAATCACACTTTTACATATATTTTTTACATATTTAAATTATTAAATATATTTACATAGTCATTTGTTATATAAATTTATAAACTTTTCATACTTCCAACATAGCCCTAAAGTACTGGTACACCCTGTATATATGTTTCTGCAACTGGGAGGCTGAACAAATAATTTTTATTTATTTTTATATTGCCGTTAAGCAAAAGTCTTGAATTAACGCGGACAGAGATAAGCCTTATTGAAATGTGTAAACAATAAGAGCTATTTGGACTATTCTTCGCTCATCCGTAACATTCCCCGGAATGTTTTCCCTTTGCTTCATTTCAGTAATATTAGATACAATAGTTGTCAACTTCAGATCTGAATGTTTCTTGTTTCTCTACACATCGACGCAGAATGTCGACAACTAGCCTAAGCGTTATCTCAGTTTGGTGTAACATTCCAGATATGTCGCTGACCGAAGTCTAATGGCCACTGATAACTCCTAGCACCCATTTAAGTACTTCCTCACTCGTTAGTAAGTACAGCAAAAGTTCATTTACCCGCTTCATTTGGGAGTTAAATTCCAGAAAATGACAGAACAGCGACAAAAAGCATGTACATCAGTAAAATATTTTAATGGAGTTTAGAAATTACACACTTTCATATAAAAACAGTGGTAGCTCAAGGGTAGCTCAAGGGTAGAGCAATTGGACGGAAACCAGTAGATCCGTGGTTCATATCCCGGCCATGTCATTGAACTTTTCAGTTGGCTCTAATTAATAAAAAATCACGCATATACCGGAGTAATGTATTTATAAGGATTAATTCTTTAAGGATTAATTCTTCAATATAAATTTTCATTAAAAACAAAGTGTTATTAATAGGACTGAGTAGATAACAACCACCAAAATCCATTTCTTACAACCATTCACCTGAGGTTAAGAGAACTCATAGCTCCAATTAGAAGCCAATCATTTAAACACTTGTATGCGGGTTTGCCGCAATTTGTACCTAAGAGGTAAACATAATTTGAGAAATATGATCGTTTGGGTATTTATAAGAATATATCTCTCTATCCCCATCTCTCTGGGGAGCTATGGTCGCAGCTCTGTCTTGTATAGGAATTATTATTTATCTGATGCGTACTGAAGTGCATTGTGAAGTAGTACTAGCCACTGGCACTTGTAGACCATGATAAAAGTATGAAATAATCTTCAAGCCCCCAAATAACGAGAAGTCAATGGTGCATGGAAGCTCAGTATCCCTTAAAGGCAGAGCAAAAAGGCTGTTGCAGAATTTATGGAGGATAGCATACGTAACATAGTTAATCCTGCTTAGACGCTTGCTATGCAGGAGCCGCGCATTAGTTCCCCAGCACTGTGAAATCCCATGTGGCCCAAATTTGGAACCCTGCTGTGTTGTGGTGTTAATTCCTGGGGAATGATTTAATGAAGGCATGATAGGAAGCTGCAGAGATGAGGTAGTCGTGTTGACACGTTACCATGGGGACCAGATGCATCTGTTTGTCATGTCCGTCCTACACTATTGACTGTCACAATCGATAAACACAACCGTCTCGATTCATATCGATACGCTCCACCGGCTAACACCAACTAAGAGTGTGGCCGTCGGTGTTTCCTGTACATGATTATAGGGTGCATAGCGAATTTACTACTCTCACTTGTGCGCTTTGTCTCTGCCAACATGTCAGAAAGGTCAAGGCTGACTCATTATGACGGTACATTGAACCGTACAGAGCTTAAACAAGTATCATTTGTCATTTGTCATTACTCAGAAACGGAAAGGTGAGAAATGCAATGACGTATGTACAGTTTTGTGCTCACTATTTCTTTAATGTTGTATACCTTTTTCAAATTAAATATTACATTTTTCGGAGAGGTAGAATGCAAGTATGAGGGGTGTCGTAAAGTTTTAATTATCACCTTTCAAAAAATGTGATAGATTTTTTATTTCTTTTTGTAATTTACGTAATCCAACGTTAAGTCATAAGGGACGATGAATGGAATGGGTAAAGTGATGCTCAAATGAGCCCGGGGTCCATGGAGCTTAGAGTTACCCGACATTAATCTTTCAGGATAAGGGAAAACCCCGGAAAAACCTTATCCAGGTCACCCATCCGGACCGAAATTCGAACTCAGGACCTCTTGAACGTAAGGCAGATGTGCTACCACCACGCTACCAAGGCGGGCTAATATAATAGAGATTTTGTTTTGATTTACACATTTTTCCCAGCGTTTCTTGACTCTCCGAATACCTTGATAATAGACATCTGCAGAATTCGCTTTAAACCACTCTTACACTTCATTAATGACGTCATCTGTGTTGTCAAATCGGCGACCAAACAACGGATTCTTCATTTCCGGCAACAAAAAGAGTCAATTAGTGCGAGATCGGGCGAATAAGGCGGATGCTCTAAGGTCTCAAAGCCACATTCTTTTGTTTTGTCAACTGCAACTTAAGGTGAAGGAGCAGGTGCATCGTCAGACAGAAGACGAACAACTTTGGAGAGCATACCGCGTCGTTTCTTAATCAGAGCTGCTCGTAACTTGTCCAGAAGATTGCAGTAGTGTCTGTCAGTGATGGTTTGACCCTTGGCAAGATAATCTGCAAGGATAACTCCACGACAGTCCCAGAAAACTGAAAAAATGACCTTTCCATCTGACTTTTGTAACTTCGCCTTCTTGGGAGGCGGGAATCGGCATGTTTCTTTTCCATGCCCATAGTTTTTGTCTCTCGATCATACTGATAGATCCAGGATTCCTCCATGGTTACTAGACGATCAAACTGATCTTCATCCTCTTCCAACAGCATCAACATCTGTCTTGAAAGCTCACGCCGTGTTTGCTTTCGGAAAGAGGTTAGTAAACGTGGAACCCACCGTGCAGACATCTTAGACATGTGCGGTTCGTCCACACACTACCATTACTAAGATGTGTCTCATTCATGATCATTTGGATGGTTGCTCGTTTGTCTTTCAGTATTAAACACTCCACTTTCTTCACTGTGACAGCTGACGGTCTACCAGCTCTTGGCTCATCTGTCAGGGACATGTGACCAGTTTGAAAATTCCTGATCCACCTCACAATAGTGTCATATGATGGGCAATCATTTCCATAAACAGCCATCATCTCATGCCCGATTCGTTAGCGCAGATGGTAGCATGTCTGCCTCACGTTCAAGAGGTCCCGAGTTCGAATCTCGGTCAGAGTGAGATACCTGGATAAGGTTTTTTCCGGGGTTTTCCCTTATCCTGAAAGATGAATGTCGGATAACTGTAAGCTCCATGGACCCCGGGTTCATTTGAGCATCATTTCACCCATTGCATCTTTGCATCTATTGTCCGATATGACTTAACGTTGGAGGACGTAAATTAAAAAAAGAAAAAAAAGAAAAAAAGAAAAAAAGCCTTTACCTCATCATGGATTTCCCGGGAAGTTTTGCCGAAGCCCCAATGTTTTCCATCTCCTACCTCAGTCACTTCTAGCACTCACTCTAAAAAAATAGAAAAATAAAAAAGGACTCAAATCACTGAAACTACAAACATTGTGTCCCCAGGGATCAGTTTTCATCACTCTAGCATATAAAGTACCGGGTGATAATTAAAACTTTACAGCATCCCGTCGAAGGGTTTTCTATTCCCTTATATACAGAAAAAATACAAAAAAATATAGAAGAGGGCAATAAAATTCACAAAAAGAGGCAAGTATTTTGGGCCTATAAAAGAAGATGAGACTAAATGGGAGGAATTAAGAATTAGGCGTAAAAAACATAGGTTGGTAGCATTATTCAAAGCTAATGCTGGTGTAAAGACATGGGTGGACGTTAGTGTAAGGTTAGATAATCCGGATTATTATGGACGAAACGATCATAGGTATAAAATTAAGGGTAGAAGATACAGAACCGACGTAGGAAATTTTTTTTGTTAATAGAACCATTGAAGAATGGAATGAATTGCCTGTAGCAGTCTTTCAGGGCTGTCCCCTGTCGCTGAAGAAATTTAGAAAAAATGTAGATGGTTTATAGTTTAACTTTTGAATTATAATGGTATATAATATGTAAATAGAGAAGTAATTAGTTATGTTTTAAGTGAGTAAAGTAAAATAATATCATGTTTGTATTGTTTATTGTGTTATTGTTGTTAATCCAGTATTTGTAATTTGATCTGTATTCTTAACTCTGCCACCGGGTAGTACCCAATTACAGTCAATAAATAAATAAATAAATAAATAAATAAATAAATAAATAAATAAATAAATAAATAAATAAATAAATAAATAAATAAATAAATAAATAAATAAATAAATAAATAAATAAATAAATAAATAAATAAATAAATAAATAAATAAATAAATAAATAAATAAATAAATAAATAAATAAATAAATAAATAAATAAATAAATAAATAAATAAATAAATAAATAAATAAATAAATAAATAAATAAATAAATACATACCTACATACATACATAAGGGATGAATATTTATTTTAATAATTGAAATTCTATAACAGTTTCGCACAGCTCACTAAAGTTTTGTGCGGTTATGCGTTCCTGGTGTATGATGAAACCTCACAACAATTAGAATACACTGTAAATTTTCAGATTCTCAAATTCACATTTGCTTTCACAAAATAAGAAACTCTGGTTACTTATACACTCATTCTTGAATAAAAATTAAAAAAAACAGCAAATACTTGAACAAGACAAGAAGAATTTAGTTGGTCCAGATCTTCATAAAGGTATTGCTGTCAATGTAATTTGCAAATAACGCATTCCATTTCTCTCCCACTTCTCATTTTAGTTTCGTTTATTTTGCATCACTTTTATTCTGTATCTCTATTGCTTTATATAAAACGAACATCGGCACTTTCAATTATCCATTCAGATTTTTCCCATGACATGGACTTTTACATGAATTGTTTCCAGTGGCGTTCGAACCCAGTCCAACAAGAAGAATTGCATTATTAACACAATTAAACTGTGCTCACACATGACAGATGTACTCAAGCTTGCTGTGGAATTGAACTTTTGTCTTTTGGAGTAAGTAATGCGGAAGTCCCATATGACAATCCCACACTCATGTGCCCATCTGTCACATCAATTTAAACTGATGTACGCTTCAGTCAGAGTACAAGCTAAAGTTAGCTGCAATTACATCTGATGTGGAAAATTGTCCTTGTGGAATAAATAAAGAGCAAATATATCATCCTGTGTCACATAAAGCTAATTTTAACGTGGGAGAACCAAACGTGGGATTTATAGTTCTCATTGGCATTCCTACTTATAATTTATTTAAAAAATATGGTTTGACCGTTTTTCGTTTAATCATCACAAACGTTTACCACAATGTACTTTAAAGCAATTTTCTTGAATTTTCTTAGCATTCTACTTGGTGATCATAAAAATATTGAGAAAGCTAAATAAACCCCTAGGATAGGAGAGGATAGGACAAAAAGTCAAATGTGCAGTGTATAACCCCCTCTGTTACTACATATGGCACCGCAGGCGGTGACACTGATGATGCATGAGATGAAGATGGACCAGAGGTACAATGAGATATCAGCGAAAATCGGAGTAGCGAAAAAAAACCGCTCCAGTGCCGTGTTGTCCACCAAAAATCGCACTTTACAATCGCCCGGGATTGAACTTGATGAGAGCCAAGCGCTGTAACCGATATGCCACGGCGCGGCCGGATAGAAGAGGACACGATAAAATAAGATAGCATAAAAGAAGATAAGATATCTGAGGATAGGATAGGACAGGGCAGGATAAGCTAGGATAGGATAAAATGACATACGTTAGGATAAGGTAAGGAATGTTAGGGTAGGATAGAATAGGATATGGTAGGACTGTATAGCGTAGGGTAGAGTAGGATAGGATATGATAGGATATGATAGCGTAGGTTGGGATAGGATAGGGTAGAGAAGGTTTGGGAAGGGTAGGGTAGGATAGGAGACAATGAGGAATTATATTAGTCGGAGAAAAATTCCCACCCCCACCGCCGGGAAGCCAACCTGGTACCCTTAGCACGAAAGGCAGGTGCTCTACGGACTGACCTCAGGAGCCAGCCCATCTTTTTATTGTCACTGTATGTTACATGCAGCATAGTATGAACGAGGGACTAAACTCGATTAGCTACTAATAAAATATCGCTTAAATTGCATCTACACTTTGTAGCCTTCATATTCCTTGACGATAACCCACAGAAAACGAATTAAGTGTTCTACATACGATAACTGTGAACTCTTGGTCAGAAACTTCGAGTTTGGTGTAATGATAAAATGATACAGTCATTAAACCAGTCTCAAACTTGCATTTCAGGGTCATTGCAACCATCCTTACTCATACATATCCACGTATACCCTTTGACGGAACTCTTGCACTACCTTGAGCATAGGCCACACTGCTTCAAAATTTACAACGTAAGAATAAGCTGCATCAAACTAGCGACTAATGCGTGCAGGAAACTTTTCCAGTGTATAAGTAATTGATGTGAAAATAAGTGTCATAAATCATTATCATCATTATCATTATCAGTTAAAACAGTCAGGTACATGAACATAACACCAGAACCAATATGAATTACTATAGAGATAGTGTAATTAAAACTGTCTCTCAAAAGGATGTACATATACTAGGAATTAAGCTTTACAGTAAACTGCCATCTAATATTAAATCAATAGCTAGCATCTCAAAACAGCAGTTTAAATGGAAGTTAAAGACTTTCCTCATGAATAAATGTTTATATAAAAACAAATTATGACATTGTAGCTTTAATTATACTTGAAACTGATAAATTCATTAAGCTGATTAAGGGATCATGTGTAGAATTAGTTTCTAATGCTGTAATTGTCTCTGTAAATTAGTTTCTGTAAATTAGATTCTAATGTTGTAGAATTGACTATGTGTAATTAGTATTAATGATGAAATATTTACTTTGTCAGAAATTGTAACCAATAATCTATTGACAATATTTATTTGCTTTTTCTGCTTTAGACTTTTGTTGGTTCCTGTATCTGTTACAGTTTTTAGTGTTATGTAACTTTTTATATTTATCTTTGTATCTTGAACTGACGTGTCCTATAACATATGTATTATGTTCCAAAGGATGATATACATACAATACCATCATTATCATTGCCCACCTCGATAGCGTAGATGGTAGCGTAACTGCCTTAGACTCAAAAGATTCCGAGTTTGAACCTCCGTCAGGGTGAGTTAATTGGATAACGTTTACCCCGGGTTTTCTCTTATCCTGAAAGACGAATGTTGGATGATTCTAAGCTCCTTGGATCCCGGAATCATCATTATTATTACTCTATATTACATGTAGTGTGAACGAGAGACCAAAGATTGTATATCTGGATTGCCTACTAATAAAATATCAGTTAAGTTGCTTCGACTCCATGTAGCCTTCAAATTCCTTAACGATCACCCAAAGAGGAACTTGATGATTGTTTAATTCATGTCCACCTCCATTTAAAACTTTTCGGAAGATAATTACACTTACTGTCCTGCATTATGAGTAGTGCAGTGGTAAGCAGTCAATTGACCGCCATGACTGAATCATGAGGTGCCGGCTCATATTTGACAGCTGAGTGGAAACCCAGTCAGTTATCAGAAATTCATCCAAAACCACCTGAAAAATGCATTCAGCATGACACCAGGGACATGATGAAAATTAGAGTGTCATATAGGTCAGCACCGGCAAGTTGAATAACGGAGTATGAAATGCTTTACCCCTACAGTCTGAAATAGATGGCATGTCTATTCCCCAAATAGACAAATGACATGTGAGGTCATGACACTATGTAAACTTTTTAAGACAAATTTTGTCTACGAAAGCTCAAAGAGGGTTAATGATACTAAGGTATATGAATGATGGGCACACCGACCATGCTAGACGGCTCATGGCATTCTCTGAACCGTTCTCTCTTCTAGTAACTGGCCTTAGTCTAACCTTAACACTAGAAGGACCGGCGGGCATGGTCTACCGAAAAGGGCCAACCTGTCACTTTGACGGGTGCAGCTTGATTTGCCCTTTTTAAAACAGTAAACAAATTTGAATGCATACAGTTTATCTAATGTTACTTATACAGTTTACGAGTATATAATTGTACTTATACCTGAAAAATAACACAGCAAAATGAACATTTTAAGCCTAAAAATTAATCAAAAAATATACGATAACCAACTGTGCAATGGGCGACTTTATTTAGCAAACAGGCATGTTTCAACATAAAAATTTGAATACTACAGTATATAGTAGAAAAACACTTATAAACCTGATTTCGCTCATTCAAAGCCATCTGCAACATCGTAGCACGTAACACACGTGTATTCAGCGTTGTCTAAACATAATCCACAAACATACTTCTTGCACTACTTACATAAATGCTTGCTCCTATACTTCCCTACTCTTCCCATGTAAGGAAACCCATTCACCAGATACTTTGAATTTGCATCATCTGCAAGCCAAAACTTTATTCCAAATTTGTCCGGTTTATTGCTCATATATTGAATAAAAGAGCATCTAGCCTTGCAAGGAAACAGTTGCTCATCTACAGTGATATTTTTACTTGGAATGTAACACTGCTAGGAATTGGCAATAAAAGGATTCCAGACAGCAGTAGCAGCTGCAAAGTGATCTGTACTTAGTCTTTGAGAACGCGTGTCCTTGTCATCAAATCGCATAAACCACAAAATTTCAGCGAATTTGCTTTTGTTTATTGTGTTCCTGAAAAATGGTGGTCCCCAGGTATTCGACCATAACAACTTCAACGGAAAGTCTTTTGCTCCAAAACCTCGTAATTACATAAGTTGTAGCACGAATTGCGACACTTGGGCAATAAAGCTTTGTTACTCATCGACAAAGAATCTGTACAGTGTCATAAACCAATCAGGAAGGTAAACAACAACAGATGTGTACAGATCCAAAGGCACACACTTCCGTACCCGTCAAAATGACGGATGTCGGTCCTTCTAGTATGAGTTGTTTGTACCAGTTTTTAGAAAGATCCAAAATGCTTAATTCTTTGTGGATGTGTTTGTCATAAGTATTTATTAAAATTCGTAGAACGTGGGAAGTGTAGAAAAACATATAAGCAAGAAATAACTCTTTTAAAGCAGCGCATCTGTCAAAATGACGGGTACGGCCCTTATAGTGTTAAAGGCCATTAAACCAGTTTTTCATGTTTATTACCTTTAGAGCTGGTATTGTTTTCCGGGCTGTTGTGCCGTGGTCTGCTGGAGAATAAAGTTCCAGACGTTTCGTCCATGATTGCAATGGACATCTTCAGTGGTAGCGCGGTCGAAGTCTTCTGGGTGAAGGTATCGCTGCGTTTGATCCGATGACTGTAGTTACTGCGGTATTTATGCTATGATCACTCCTCTCTGATTGGGTCGGTGGGTGCGTGGCTAGTGGTGGACTGGGTGTGGCTAATGTGCTACTCTCTTCTGATTGGGTCGCTCTGTTTTTTGTAGTTAGATGACTATTTCTGTCCAGGATTACTGGATGCCAGTTGCTGTTGAGTTTAAGTAGCTCTTCTTTCTTGTTGAAGTTGTTGAGACTAGACTCAAAGAGCACATCAGAAGCTGCCGTCTTGGGCAGACAGATAAATCCGCCGTTGCTCAGCACGTCATAGAAGAGGAAGGAGAATATAGAATTAATTTTAATGACACTAACATCATTTCCACGACAACACATTACTATGCCCGCCTTCAGCGGGAAGCTCTAGAAATTTTCAAACATCCCAACAACTTCAACAAGAAAGAAGAGCTACTTAAACTCAACAGCAACTGGCATCCAGTAATCCTGAACAGAAATAGTCATCTAACTACAAAAACCAGAGCGAGCCAATCAGAAGAGAGTAGCACATTAGCCACACCCAGTCCACCACTAGCCACGCACCCACCGACCCAATCAGAGAGGAGTGATCATAGCATAAATACCGCAGTAACTACAGTCATCGGATCAAACGCAGCGATACCTTCACCCAGAAGACTTCGACCGCGCTACCACTGAAGATGTCCATCGTAGTCATGGACGAAACGTCTGGAACTTCATTCTCCAGCAGACCACGGCACAACAGCCCGGAAAACAATACCAGCTCTATTGACTCCGGCCTTGAAAGCCTTCGTTCTCTTTATTACCTTTGTTTTGTTTTATAATACAATTGTTGCTATGCAGTGTCAGTTGTTTTCATTTTGCTGCTAACCAAGTTTAAATAGTATCTTTACTGTATTCCTAAAAATAAATGTTACAATCCATCCAAAGGGTGCAGTGAAATTGTTAACAATGCTCTTTGAATTTTAAACTTTCAGTTACTCTAAATATTGAACATTACTTTTTCAGCGTCTGGCTGTAAACTAGATGAAGTTAATTATACAGCAAATTGAAGATGTGCAACCGAAACGCTACTGGGTATCACTCTGTCTTGTTGAATGCCAATGAGCTGTACAGTTGGGTAATTTCGATACAACAGTTACTAGCATTACCTCACTCTGGTTTACAGTAAAGGCTAGGGGACTTGATGCTGGAAGCACACTTCAGCTTTAAAGATGAAAGAACATCTATTGGCAATTGGCTGGCCGGCTTTTACCCCAAGGGGCTGTCGCGCTGCGGCTTTGATTTCATTTGATCACTGCTTTATGCATTTGGTTTCGAGCTATAGCGTGGTCCCGGCAATGTAGACCGCTATCGATCCATTAAACAGAAAAAAAGTTAGAACTCCCTCCTTTCTGGGCTCTAAGCAATTTACACAAACACCGATCCCAGATGCATTCTAGCAACACACGCAGAAAACCCTCTCTGTTTTAGTCCACCTGAAATTGGCTATGTACATATAACCTACATCAAAAGCTATGTAAGTTATCGCCTATGTGGTGCAGGTATAGAAATAAAGCATTCCACGTTTAGAGTTCAACAAAGAAAACCTTTATTTTCAATGTTTACTTCACATAGCTCGTCATCCGTGATCAGTTTGTATTCTACGTATGCGCTTAAAGAAATGTTATCTACATTACAGGAAAAAACATAGCTAATGCTGTGTCCGAGATTCTCCTCAAGAAGATGTGCTATTCACATAGAATTCCCTAACCATCAGATCTTTTGGAAACTTTTGTTCCAGTGATCACCATCTAAGATCAGCCTCTTTTACTCTATATCAGGTCCGAGAAGGAAGGCAATATAAGTGTGAATTTCCTCTTCCTCTTTCCCCACTGCTTTCAGTGTACAGATAAACACAGCCCAGCAATCCACCGAACGGGATGTCTCAGCGTTTTCGCCTGTGGCCGCATTCGGCAGGCCCGGGTTGGATTTCCGAGGCCTACTTACCTGACCCATGGGTTTTTCGGGAATTTTCTCTTTGACGTTACTGAAGGAATCTCGGACCGAACATTCGAGCTCCTCCGTCTGGGAGTTTTTCGGTTTGGGTTGCTCTCGAGAGGGCTGTAGTTCCCTATACCCGTGGGTGATCGGGTACGTCTCGTGACGGGTTTGATTGAAGCCATTAATATTCCCGGTTCTTTTTCTTTTGTAGTTTACGTCCTCCAACATTTAGTCATATCGGACGATGAATGAACTAGGTGAAATGATGCTCAATGAGTCCGGGGTCCATGGAGCTTAGAGTTACCCGACATTCGTCTTTCAGGATAAGGGAAAACCTTGAAAAAGCCTTATCCAGGTAACTCACCCTGACCAAGATTCGAGCTCGGGACCTCTTGAACCTGAGGCAAACACACTACCATCTACGCTACAGAGGTGGGCTATATTGCCGAGTACTAGCCTGTATAGCTAGTAGAAGGCGTGCTAGATCACCAGGTGCCCCTACCAAGGTCATATCTGTAGCCTTCACATTTTGGTTTTGACGCGCGTAAGTGGCGTATCCACTTCCATCCCTTCTTGTGTACTTGGACCAGATGGGGGGGGGCTTCTTAATAACCCAGGTCTTGCCCTATGGAAAGCCCCACGGAGGACGCCGGGCGCCTTTTGGGACAGCTCATATACTCCCTGGCTGAAAGAGGCCCGGGTCTTGGCCCTACCGGTAGATGTATTATTTTATCTTGACAGGAATCCTGCGCGGTAGGGATGAGTAGCAACTGTGGTGGGGATAGTGCACCTATCGTCACAATGCGTCACACGCGTAAGATTACGAGAGGGGAGGGTGGTGCATAAGGTGTCTAAAAACAAATTTCATTCTCGAAGCCAGTTTTGCAGCTCTTATAAACTAAGTTGTAATTCTTACCGTGGTAGTAATCTCCACGTTTATTTTTTTTTTTTTTGGGGGGGGGGATCTTAAATAGTACATAGGCATTTGGAACAAAAGCCTGTTCTCCTCCAGCAGGCATGATAAACAACTGTCGGTCTTTCAATATCGCTGCAGAGTCCCTCTAACGTATTTCACTCCAGGCATATGGTCCAGTATGTGCTGTATTTATATAAGTTTCATCCATATAAACTATATAAACTTACTTCGATATCTCCGAATATTTCGCAAATACTTAATCCTTTTTGCACGTATGGTGTGATGTTCGATTAAAATTTGTCTGTCACGCTTAGTGTTTCTTTTTTTTTTTTTTCAAATAATCCTAGCTTCAAAATAACTCCTTAATGTTCAGACACTGCCTTGGAAGTCAGTAGAATTTTTACCTTCATAAGCACTTTCTTCAAAGTTGGTCTTTGTTTTTCTGTGCTTTGAAAATTATTCATAGTTCGCCTAACTACTTCTGAATTAAAACATCCAAATTAGATTTTGTGCATGTTCTTAATCTGTGTTTACTTGGCATAGAGAAGGACATTGTTGCAGTAGCACCAATGGCTTTTCTTTCCTTGATAACTCTCCTAAACTGCTTTCAGACACAACTGCTGCCTCTGATACCCTTCCCCAGATATTCATAGCTGACCCAGACCATTGTTCCTTTTTTATAAATTTATGGATATTGGTTATTACTTCTCGTGATTTTAAATGAAGCAATTTACTTCCTAATGTGCTCCTAGGAGGCGTCATTTATAAATGCCCTCTTGGAACCAGGAGAGAAGCACATTTTGAAACAAGCTGTAGTGTTACCAAGTATCTCTGCACGTGTTTAGTTGCTAGCAACTGGTACGCAACTGACGTGCCCTCCCCTCCAGTTGCAACCGTTCTGAGGTGGACTCGTCCAGATACCAATGCGCATCGCCCTGCTCTTTTCAAGATAAAAAAAATACATCTGATGGGAGTAGAACCTCTTGACTCAACAAGAGCAACTGTTAATTTTATCATGTAATTCTTCAGACAAAAGTAAAATTATATACTGCTAATCTGTATAAATAATATTAAATAAACTGGCATGCATTCAAATTTGTTTACTATTTTAAAAAGAGCAAATAATGCTCACTCCTCAGATTGATGGGCTGGTCCTTCTACGTAGACCATGCTCACCGGTCCTTCTGGTGTCAATTGTTTTCATTATGTCTTATGTTAACTTACTTTATTAGACATTTTTAGACTAAGGGACTGTAAGTTAATATGAACAAAGGACGTTGTCACAGAATGTGGTATCTATTGATGCACTGTAACATGTAGAATGCCCAATGTTCGGTATATGGCACCCTTACCCTACTAAATGGGAGTTACAGTACAGAGATGATTGAGTACCGTTTAGAATTGTTGTTAAACTGTTAAAATCGGCAACGATTCGATACGTGTGTCGAGTTACCCGGTACAGGCCACAGCGAATGGCTCGTGTATTTTCCAGCACGTTGCTTGGTCGGAAGTGAGGTTCATACTTCATTTGCACCGTTCCCCAGCGATGTGCTGGCTAAACCACCCATTTCCTGGCAATGTGCAAACTACAGCAGCCGCACCCACCGCCACTAACCCACCCCTACCGTATATAAAAGTCGCACGTCAGAGTTCTAACCAACCGAACAAGTACCCTTGAAAACGAGCCAAGTTGGGAAAGCAAATAAGAAAATTCTGGTACACAGTCAAACACTAAATGCTCATCGCTTGTAACGTGCTTCATTTAGAGAGATTCCCCGCCATTACAAGAGCAGAGCAACATCGCATATCACTTGTTACCTGGATAGTCGTTTGTTCTAGCTGATTCAAACAGACATATCTCTACTCAAAGCTATATACGAGCACACTCAATTTAGAAAGGAGGAGGTACAAGTATTAACACAACCACTCTCCTTTGTAATATGCGACGCCGTGATTTTTTTATAATTCCTTCCCACACCTTTTGATGCTTTTATGTACAGCCATTATTTTTAATATAATTTCTTTACCTTTTGTGCAATTTCGTGTTGTACGACGTTCTTTTAACGTTATTGTTTATTTATTTACTTACCACGTAATGTAGATATACTGAACAATTCAGTACAGCCAAACTATGCTTGTTTCTCGAGTGAAAGCAATGCTGCCAACAGTCTTACTTGTCCCGAAATTCCACTATCTAGAAGACTAAAGGCCACGCTGTGGCTCAGTGGTTAAACCGCTTGGCTCTCACCAAGGCGGCCCGGGTTCGATCCCAGGCGACCGCAAAGTGAGATTAGTGGTGGACAATACGGCGCTGGGGTGGCTTTTCTCCGGGACCTCCGGTTTCCCCCATCTCATTCCACCGGTGCTCCATCTTCATCTCATATATCATCTGTGTCATCACCTGCGGTGCTGTATGTAGTAAAAGCGGGCGTTAAACACTACACACACACACACACACACACACACACACACACACACACACACACACACACACACATAGCAGACTAAATGTATGAGCTCACGAATGTATCAGACTGTTTTGGCTACTGCCGCGAAGGGAAAATTGGCGGTCCCGGCCACGTCGTTCAAATTGACGAATGCAAAATAAGACGACGCAAGTTACATTGCGGGCGCTGCAATTAGACTGTAGGCGTACTTGCATACCTCCAATTGTTGGCACATTTCGTCATCCGCAACTCATTCGTTTCCACATCGATCATTTTCAAGATCCAGTTGCCCTCTACGATGCGCAGAGATGTGTCTCCAGATCAACTTTTTCATGACGTTGTTTTTATGCTTTAAGCCATTGTTAATACAGCTTCCTCAGACCCACAATGAAACAGACAACATTAAAAAAAGCATAGTTCTTTATTTTACTGGACATACAGGAAATGGCATAATGCATTCAACATTTCTTTTTTTCCATTGCCAAAAAGGCACAATGTATGATACTGTGGTTCTGTACCTCTATAATAATCTTACAAATACATTTTAGTTAATTGATGGAAATTAATAATTTCTCCACACTAGCCGTATATAGGCTAAGATATTTGATGGATAGAGTGAACATGAAAAATTCAATGTCATGGCCGGGAGTTGAACCACGGATCTCCTGGTTTCCGTCCAGTCGCT
Organism: Mantis religiosa; assembly: GCA_030765055.1. Lineage (NCBI taxonomy): Eukaryota > Metazoa > Arthropoda > Insecta > Mantodea > Mantidae > Mantis > Mantis religiosa. Next base: position 212,108,736 of record CM060952.1, read on the forward strand.
GTTAACCTTTGAGCTACCATGGCCAACGTGTCGACCTGTCTCCAGTTGACTCGTATATTACCCGGTAGAACACTAGGGGCTCTTGCATCCGAGATACACCGTTTGTGGCGACTTACTATTGTAAGTACTTAAGTCCCAGGCTTCATCATTTAACTCTTATTATTTTAGTTAATTGATGGGAATTAATCATTTCTCCACACTAGCCGTATATAGGCTAAGTCCCCTACACAGCCTGGCAGTCACATTTTCTGCAAACGTGGATAACCAATAATGTTGTGTAAATACAATATCCAGCAAATGTTTTAATGTCATCGAAATCGATTCAAAATGACTTGTCAATAAGTTATACATCCCTTAAATTGGTTAGATCTGCTATTAATTTAAAAAGCATGTCGTTCAGATAATCTTGAAGGTAATCAAAAGGTTTCCGAAAAGTGAAAGCAGACGATGGTGTGCTGAAGGTCTTTGGATTGCTGAAAATCTTTTTCAAAAGAAAAGCAAAACAAATCAGTACCTTCCAAAATTCAGGTATCACAGGTACGCAGTAAGGTGAGCATTAAAGTAGTGTACTTTAACCATGTGAAAGTTACTTCATGGAAAACATACATTAAAACGATCATTTTATTTCTCTTGGGCTTACATAACCTCAAAAACAAAACTTGGTCATTACTCAGTAAACGCTGCTAGAACGGAACTAAACTTATATGTCCGTGTGAATATAAGAATGTTGTGGGTTTATTCTTTTTGCTGGATTCACAACTGCTTGGCACAGACTCGGAGTTTCCTCATCTGAGATTTCCCAGGAAGAATTAGCATCTTCCCCATCCAATGCAGCATTCTGTGGAAACTCATCTTCGCTGTCCTCAAACTCAAAATCAGATACACCTTGGTCTAACTGATTAAACAAAGCTATAATTTCATCCTCTGTGAGGACTACTAAGTTTGAAAAATCATGGCACTGAAGTGCTAAAGGAGCAAATTATCAAATATGATATCTTTATATTTTCAAATTATAAACTCCACATGGATGCGTAGTATAATTATTCAATATAACCAATAGCAACAGCACGCTCTAATGAAACATCAAATATCAAAACAGTCTTCAAGACTGCAGAAATAGCTATATAGCTACCTTTAAATCTTCGAGCTGTGTAGGATCAGCTAGGAGCCTCCATTTTGTACTGCTATGCCCTCTCCTGGTAGTGCGGTAAAACTTGAAACATATGAAAATTGCATTCCGCATGAAGTATTGAATATGTAACCATTGGTTCCAGATAGAAATATACGCTTAGGAATCTTAAAATAATTGAAATTTGGGTATCATATATGATACTTTGGAATTGAATGAACTATCTGAGTTAAATGCCATATCTACCATATACCAGTGGAAGATATAAAAATCCTCAGTACGACATTAAAAACTTGAGAAACTCCTCAGAGATATTTCAATACCAAGTTTCTAGAGATATAAGCAAGTGAAACTATTTGACGCTTAGTAAAGAGCTGAAAAAAGTTGTAGGACTGTGCAAAATTATCTTCTGGTCGAACCGACACGTCTTTCTGCATCCAGAACTACCACCGCATCGCCAATTCCCTTCTCCCTCATTCCATAAGAGGTTCTTGGAAACGGTCAATAATATAATAAAAGAAACTGTTTTTTGTTTGCTTCACGATCCCAAATCTCAGAAGCAAGAAACAGAGGGTAAGCAGTTACAAAGGCCAGATTAGTACTGGCAGAAGAACAAGAACACAGAAACTCGTTCAAGGATTACTGCAAGTGAATTAATTAGCAAAGGCTCTTCTGCACCTCTTGCTTTGTCCATATAGGCTTGATTCCATGGTTGTCCAAAGTTTACGAATGCATCACTTCTGTTTTCAGAATACATACTCAGTGGTAGCCATACTTTTATAGTGTTAAACGATTGATAAAATTGCCTGAAATCGAAACTGATTAATTGATAAATGATATACAAAGAGAAATAATCGGAGAATATATTTTTTCGCAGCTATGGATACCCAAAATGTATTTGGTGCCAAATTTATCCTTGAAGTTTAAATTTGCAATTTTGGTTGTTATTAGTACTACTTTACCTCGTACTAACCAGGGCTAACTTTCATCTCGAGCATTCAAAACTGGATAAAAACATGTTTAGAATGAAAACGGCGCATTAAAACAAGTGATCTGTATCATTTCCATGCAAAACTCCGAACTTTTCTACCAGAAACATTGTAAGCTGCATATCAGAATGGTTGCAGAATCACACGTACACATAATTGATCGTCATTTCATCATCTGATTTCACACTTTAATGTACGAGGGATGTTTAATAAAGAATGATAATAATTTTCTACGGTCATGATTTTTCGCAATAAATTCAATGTTATTATATTCTGTTACCTTAATGTGAAACACACACGTCGTATTTGTTTCATTGTTGGTGCTCCAGGTTGGTGCGCCTGTGAGAACCAGGTAAGTTCAGACATGTTCAGTATCGCCTACCGCTGTAATGGAGGCAACATGCAGCTAAAGTTGATGTTAGAGGAAGATCCGGAGTTTCTTACAAGCGTAATCACTGCTGATAAAAGTTGTCTACATTATTTTGATCCTCTGGCCGCCTTGGTAGCGTGTGGTGGCAGCGCTGGAGAGCAAACAGCAAAGCTCAGTGTGGAAATCTCCTTCATCACCAAACCCCAAAAAAAGCAAAAGTGGTCGCTTCTGCTGGTAAAGATATGGTCATCTCTTTGTTTGATATTCATGGAATGATTTATCAGCATGTTGTACCTGCACACACATCAGTAACTGGACAATACTACAGAGATGTCCTGGAAACATTGCAAGTCCATATGAGGCGCAAAAACCACATTTCCGTGAAGAAGGCTGGATGATGCACCACGATAATTCGCGGCCGCATATTGCGAATGTTGTTGCTTAATATCTTGAAAAATCAACGTGAAGTGCACTCCTCACCCTCCCTATAGTCCGGATTTAGCTCCATGTGACTTTCTTCTATTCCCTAACTTGAAAAAAACGTCTTCGTGGGAGACATCCAGCATCAGAAGCATTGTTGAAGGCTGCGGAGGCGATTTTGAAGGATCTATGAAAAAATGGTTGCCAGCATGTCTTTGAGGACTGGCAGAAACGCTGGGACAAGTGTATCGCATTCAGGGGAGACTATTTTGAAAAGGAAAATCAAAACTATTAGGATGAGTAAAGGGACGTTGTCAAAAAAAAATTCTGATCTTTCTTTATTGAACAGCTCTCGTGCATCAATTTGCTGCATCAAAGCATACCCTTGCTTTTCAGTAAGCTTTGCGACATACCGGTGATGACTTTGATATGCCTAATCGTATTATCATTTGCAAACGTACATAGGTGGTCCGAAAAGTTTCCGAACTAATAAAGACGAAAGACGTTTTTTGACACCGTCTCCTTGTAAATCCATACACTTCTTCCAGCAATGCTTCTATCTCTGTAACGCGTCCAAATGGCACTCGGCGTTTTTCTCTGCAAAATAATTGATCACGAAGGTGATTGCCTCTTCATTTGACGAAAATCTCTGTACTCAGAGAACAATTTACATATGGAAAACAAAAGGAACTCACTTTTGGCTAGATCTGATGAGAAAGGCGGACGGTCAAGCAGTTCTAAACGTAATTCGTTGGATTTTCGCCACTGCGACCGTTGAGTGTGAGACTGTGCGTTATCTTGGTGAAAGAGGATTTCCTTTCTCTCCAAATGTGGCCGTTTTTCTCTTGTCAAGTAACAATGAGTAAGTATGCTCCTGTAATTGTTTTAACTTTTTGAAGATAATCGATTAAAATAACTCCATGGCGATCCCAAAAACAGTCGTCATCACTTTCTCAGCCTAAAAGACAGTTCTTGCTTTTTGGAGCCGGTTCCCCCTTTGCAGTCCTGTGTTGAACTGTATTTTTGTTTTGGACGTATAATGGTGTATCGATATTTCATCCACAGTAATTAATCGGCGCAAAAACTCGGATTTATTGCGTCTAAACTGCGCCAATAGAGCGTTGGAAATATTCATTCCAACATCTTTTTGATCTAACTGGAACAAACGCGGCACACAAAGCGCGGACAGCTATCTTATGTCTAAATGTTGATTTAATATGTAACAAACAAGATCTTTTGACATGTTCATAGCCTCTGCTATCTCTCTCACTTTAATTCGGCGGTCTTCTACAACCATTAGGTGAACTTTGGCGATGTGTTTGTCGGTAGTTGCAGCTTTGGACGCTAAGTCTCACACCTCAGCGGTTGCAATGGCGAAAATCCAAGAATTATGGTATGAACTGCTTGACTCACCAGATCTAGCCGCAATTGACTTGTTTTTGTTCCCTCGTCTGAAAATTGCGCTCGGAGGACAGAGATTTTAAACAAATGAAGAGGCAATCACCTTCGTGAACAACAACTGTTAACACGAAATGTACAGGATGATCCTTTGCTTCAAACCTACCTCTCGAAATGACATGTGTTTGTCGGTAATCGTTAGATAATTGTTTATATTATTTTAATCGCTTACCTTGCTTTCAAGTGGATTTGTTATACATTAACAACTAACGCGTGAGTTGAGCTCCGTTATAAAGTTGTATTTTTTCAGTCATTTACATCTTTATTTCCATGATTTTATCTATCTTCCTGACAGTTTAACACTGGAAGGACCGGCGAGTATGGTCTACCGAGAAGGTCCAACCCCTCATTTTGACTGGTGCAGTTTTATTTGCCTTTTTAAAATAGTAAACAAATTTGAATGTATACCAGTTTTTTTAATATTATTTATACAGTTTACCAGTATATAATTTTACTTTTGTCTGAAGAATTACATGGTGAAATAAACATTTTAAGTCTAATAATTAATCAAAATATAGACGATAACCAAATGTGAGATGGATAGCTTCCCTTAACAAACACATGTGTTACAACATAAATTTAGAATACGACAGTATATAGTAGAAAAAACACGTATAAACCTGATTTCGCTTATTGAAATCCACCTGCAGCATTGTAGCACCTGACACACGTATATTCAGCGTTGTCTAAACATGGACCACAAACATACTTGCTGCATTTGTTACATAAATGCTTGCTCCTATTCTTTCCTCTACATCCGCCAATTTGGCAAGTCTTACAAATGTTGCTCTGCTGAGTTACTGTGTTAGGAAGTGTATTTTGTACCCTTGTGTATTTATATGCTGAAGACAACTCTTCTGTTAAGTTGTATATGAACTGACATCTACTTACTTTCTTACCTGTTACTTCCTTACACAGTACCCATGTATTAATAGCTGCCTAGGCCTTAAAAACATGCATAGACTACCTTGAACTGTACCCGGAGGCTAAAGTACAATTATACAACTTACTTTGATAAGTTAAAAGCTTTAATAAATCTCTTATTCACACTGACAGCTTACTTGCACAATTACAATTAACTTAAACTTCCTCGAAAGTTAAACTTTGTTTACATTAAAACTTCACTCTAACACCTGCTATTACATGATTTTGAACTGCAACCGGGAGCTAAGACAGTTATAAATCACCGTGTGCGCTGTGAAAGGAGAGCCCCGACTAACTTGTCTCGTCAGCTCACAGAGCTGTCCGAGAGAGGAACCAAAGCAACCTTCACGCGCTCACACGGAGTAAAAGGGAAACACAAAGCAACAGAGGCACACGCCTCGTAAAGGAAAGGTGCAATCAGCACAATCTTCTGTATCCATTTTTCACTGTGTACAGTCCAGCTATTTGATCGACGACTTCAATGGCATACTTGGGGTTATTGTAGTACGTCACTGATTCTGCTAGCTTTTTAGTATGTTGTTTATTTATAGTAACAGTGTCATGCACTGAAATCAAAAGAAGCACATTTTTGTTGTTTTTCCCTGATAGCACGCCAGAGTTATGTCATCTGTCTTATAAAGTACAGTTCTGTGCAAAGGTGCTGCAGCAGATTTTGCTGATTGAGGGATTTCCCTTTTACATTTCTTTACTGTGCCCACAATGCTTGTAGTTATAAAAACCTTATAAAACTCATACAAAACGTATACCTAAAGTAAAAAAAAGTTTTAGAAAGTAAAAAAGTATTTCTCATGCAAAAGAAGGTTATAAGAATCATTACTAACACCCACAACAGATATTCCTGTAAAGATCTTTTTACAAGATTGAAGATATTAACGCTTCCTTGCATGTATATATCCTCGATCCTAAAATTCTTTGTATGCAATCGTGCCTTATTTGCAACAAATAATGTAATTCACAAAATAAACAATAGACAAAAGTATAATATCCATTATCCCAGTACTAAACTTTCTTGCTTCCAGAAAGTTGTGTATTATGAGACTATCAAAATATTTGGCGCACTTCCAAATGTTATTAAAGAAAAGGTTGATAATTTCTGTGTTTTTAAAAATACTGTTAGAGAGTACCTTTTCTCAAAATATTTATATTCTGTATAAGATTATCTGAATGACAAATTATCCTGATAATGCTTCTGTAGCTCTGTAAGTAGTATCTAACTGTTCCAATGACAAATCATTACTAATAAATTTTTGATGCAAGTTGAAAGTTTATTTTTAATGTATATGTATTTAATAAACAACAAGAATGGTATCCATTGCAAAAAAGTTGAGAGATACTGACAAAAGCTGATATAAGAAGTGTTTGATTTTTTATCATATATAATTGTCCCTGCTTTGTTTTCCATATTGTTGTTCATATTGTCTGTATACTATAATATGTGTCTTATGTTAACTTTTGTACATATATATGCTATTAAACTTTATACCTCTGGACAAGTTCAATGTTCACAGCCTTTTCTGTCTACAAGTGAACCTACTGGACGTAAATCAATCTAATCTAATCTACAAAAACATATAAAAACCTATGGGTCAGGCAGCTTGGTCAGGGGAATCGAACCCAGGTCTCCCCAATGCGGGAGACAGACAAAAGCGCCTGAGCCAACCCGCTCGGTCTGATTGAGGTTAACTGACATCTTTTTCCGCCTTTAACATATAAGAGTCCTCCACATGTATTATCCTGAAATTTGTAAACGTATTAGCTTTGATTTTTCATTTTAGTCACCACAGCGAATAAGTTATCTCATTTAAATTACTGCCATATAAAGTTGCAAATATGAGTGTTACAACTGTTAAATAGGATGTCCTTTTACAATTTCCTCTTTCACAAACGCAGACGGAGTGTTTATCTGCTGAGCGATCACCCTACTGGCGACAAATGAAAGCATTCAGAAAAGAGAATTTTGCTCTGTTTTAGTAGGAAGGAAAACCTCTCTGTACGTAGCATTAACAGTTTCATGCGTAGAACAAAGACATGCCATTTTTCTTGGGCCGCTTTCAGCTTGCACAGAGTAAATATCAAAAGCAGCACAAATAGAAGAACGCGGTTGGTTCTCTGTGAGGAGCCTACAGTGTTTCACTGCTAAATATACACCATTAAAGCTCAGAGCTGTTAGAACCACATCCTGCTGCTCTTTGTTTACGGGATTGCCCATAACGAACCTGTACATCCCTGTGTAGAAGTAAAGCTCCCTTCGCTTCTTCCTCTCCCAACTTTAATTTGAAATTCCGTTCGTTTTATGAAGCGTCAGGTCTTCCAAGTAGCGGCTATACACTAGATGGTTCCTGTTGAAGAAACGTCTTATAATATAGCTTCTTACTTCAACCAGAGGATATACTAAATTATAAACACTCGTAAGGGGCTTGTGTAGTTTGGGGAAAGCAAATTAGTTCCCTTTGCTTATCAGATCCTTGAAAACAAGAAATAATCAAATTTAATTTTTGTTTAAAGTCGTCAAACTTTACGGCTTAGTATAACTCCATTTTTGTGTTTTGCTAAAATGTTAATTAACGAGGACTGCTCAAAAAAGAAGGATCATAATTTTTTACGCTCATAATTTTTCGCACTAAAATTCAAGCTTATTATATTCGGTTAGCTCTATGTGAAACAAACACTCCGTAGTAGTTTCATTGTTGGTACTCCTGATTCCCACCTGTGATAACCAGGCAACTTCAGACATGTTCAGTATCGCCTACCTCTGTAATGGAGGTACCACGCCAGGAACAATATGCGGCTTTGAAATTCTGCTTTCGTCTCAACAGACCTTCATTTGAGGCCTATACAGTGTTACAGGAGGCCTATAGAGAGTCTGTTCTTCCCTACAGCACAGCTCGAAGGTGATTTAAAATATTTAAAGAGGAGAGACAATCAATTTCAAAGGAAGGTGGACCCGGTGCTCCATTTACTGCTCTTACGGAAGAAAACATCAACACTGCTGCTACCATTGTGAGAGAGGTTCGACGAATTACCTTAAGATCACTTTCTGAAATACTGAACATTTCATTGGGTGCCACCCACACGTTGGTGACAGAAACATTACACATGAGACGTGTTTGTGGGCGATGGGTTCCAGGACTGTTGATTCCCGAACAAAGGGCCATTGGCATGCAGGTCTGCATGTAGTTAAAGTTAATGTTAGAGGAAGATCCGGAGTTACTTTCAAACATAATCACTGCTGATGAAACTTGGCTTGATCATTTTGATACTAAGAGCAAACAGCAAAGCTCAGTGTGGAAATTTCCTTCATCACCAACCCCCAAAAAAGCAAAAGTGGTTGCTTCTGCTGGGAAAGTAATGGCCATCTCATTCTTTGATATTTACGAAATGGTTTATCAGCATGTTATATCTGCACACACATCAGTAACTGGCGCCTCGGTAGAGTGGTGGAAGCATGTCTGCCTCACGTTTAAGATGTCCCGAGTTTGAACCCCGGTCAGGGTGAGTTACCTGAATAAGGTTTTTCCAGGGTTTTCCCTTATCCTGAAAGATGAATGTCGCCTAGCTCTAAGCTCCATGGACCCTGGGCTCATTTGAGCATCATTTCACACGTTTCATTCATCGTCCGTTATGACTTAACGTTGTAGGACATAAAATTAGAAAAAAAAAACATCAGTAAGTGGAAAACACTACAGGGATGTCCTGAATACTTTGCAAGTCTGTATCAGGTGCAAAAGACCACATTTATGTGAAGCAGACTGGATGCTGCAACACGATAATGCGCGGCCGCATATTGCCATGTTCCTGAACATCTTGCAAACATCAACGTGAAGTGCATCCTTCACCCTCCCTATAGTCCGGATTTAGCCCCACGTGACTTTTCTATTCCGTAACGTGAAGAAACGCCTTAGTGGGAGGCATTATCCAACATCAGAAGCAGTGGTGAAGGCTGCGGAAGCGATTTTGAGGGATCTCTCAAAAAATGGCTTCCAGCATGTCTTTGAAGACTGGCAGAAACGCTGGAACAAGTGAATTGCATTCAGGGGAGACTATTTTAAGAAGGACTATCAAAATTATGAGGATGAGTAAAGGTACGTTGTGAAAAAGAAATTGTGATCATTCTTTATTGAACAGCCTTCGTATTTTGACATGTATACTTTAAAAAATTTTTTGTAAAATTAGCTGGAAACCGGGACGCTCTCTCATTGTCCCTTAAGGCGCTGTTCCTCTGAATTTTGCCCATTCTGCTTTCTAAGAACGTTAAGCAATACAGTTTTAGTAAGCGCAATACTGGACTAGGGCTCACATGGTGTTTGATGGGTGGCCTACCTTGTACAAACATAAGGCGCAATTGACTCACCTGGTATTCAGTGGCACTGTTAATTCTCTTAGGTTAGTAGTGCACTTTCTCGGCGTATTTATACGTTTAGTTTTTGTTTATGTTGTTTCCTAAACTTTATGTAACACGTCGTTTAATTGGTGCTTTCAAAATATCTCTAAAAGGTGCTGCACCCTAATTTAAGTCTACACTAAGGAACTTTTCTCTTTAGAAGTTTTACATTTTAGTGCACAGTATCAGATTCCAGTAGTAAAAGTGCAACAAAATGTCAAACAAAAGAATGAGGTTTGGATTATACAACATAAAACCTTCGCTTTTGCAAGAGATACATGGTGAAAAGCGCGCGCACCACCTACTTCTAGATTTCGAAGGCATAAAGTGTTTCAAGGAAGCAGAAAAGTCCTTGAATAAAAAGAGCATACGTTAGAAACATTCCTCTGAGGCGCATTTTGATGAACGGAGTCTCCTTTGGCGGAAGATCAAGGGGATTTCAGTTACCAGCCGTAGTGCAGTTTTTGTGAATGGCATTGCATTATGGAAAATGGAAAAAGTTTTACCTAAGGAAGGAAGAAAAAAATGTAGAATCGCTGCTCCATCACAAGTGGCTTATATAAAGAGGTTATCCCATGATCTTTTACTCTTGGATAGCTTCAACTTCGTTGTAGACCCTGCGGAATACTTCAAGCGGTGTAAAAGCATAGTAAACTCAAAATTCTTCATCAGAAATAATTCTGATTTTATCTGTTAAACTTCTATTTATTTTTACTCCTAATTGAGCATGTAAAGACCATGGACGGTGAAATAAGACCTGAAGTTTTCCTGCCGACAAATACGCTCACTTGCTTCTCGGGCAAGAAGCCAGGTGAAAGATGAGTAGATATCAACGTTTCAGGAGTGTGCATCTCTCCCATCATCAGGGTATTTATAAAATGTTATAACCAGAAATGAATCACTAGATACAAAGACAAAACACTATCAAAGGACGGTATTCAGTAAATTAAATGCCTCGTCTGGAGATGGCGTGAGTGTAGGAAAAAGTGTAAAAAAAGTTTGGGCTGATAGAGCATCGTTTTGATAACGACCATAGAGCTAGTGTTCCGGAGAGGACCATCTTGGCAATATTGTTGTAGACCAGGATTGTAAGGTGGGGGGTGAAAGACTTACAAACCTAATCTCCAACTGGGGCTGTAGCTACTGGAAGGGTAGAGCGAAATAAACATTTAAGTCAAACTGAACTGAATAACTATATTTCAAAGATGCCCAGTATTTCTACAGGGCACTCCCTGGTTCTGGCTGAGATCAGGAGCGCTTTGGTAACATTTAAATATATAATAACATAATGCAACTTTACCTTTGGCGATGTGTTGTTTATATGGCTTGACTGTCAAAAGGTGTACGATCTGGTACGCCCTGCTGGCGATCTTACTCGTGGTAGCACTTTGAAATAAACTCTTGTTCATTCTTACAGAGACCATCAGCAAGTCCCCTCTCAAATCTCTGTGAAGTCTCTCCCCCGGGGGCTAAATTAACCAAGCTTAAATAGGGGTCCTACCAAGAAGTCAACTCAGCGATTCCCACGCTGTTATTTTGCACCATAATGTACAATCATTGTTTACATCATTGAGAACATGTTTAAACCTATTACTCACCAACTAAGCATTATTTCCCTTGATCAGCAGGATGTGTGATTCATTGTTAGAACATGGAGAACAAGTTGAGGCCTGTTACAGGCCACCAGTGAATTATTTCCCTAAGCCAGCAGGATGTATGATACACCAGTACAAGTTTTGCCAGTCAGCAGAATTTACACTTAATCATACATATTTTACATACAGCTGTGCCCAGACTCAAGGCATCGAAAATGAATGTTACAGAATAATGATTACAGAAATTGCCAAAGCTTGCTCAGCCTATAGACGCAACAATATGCAACAGTTGCTGGGAGCGGAGAGTTAAGGTGGCTTTGGCGATTTCCTCTGAAAGGAGCACGCTTAATCGTGATGCTGGATGTCAGTTAAGCTCCTCTTGGAAACCGGCCTTAAAATGGAAATCTGTCGATTTAAGAAGCAAAGATCAATACAGCTTGATAATCAAGTTAAGTAGTTACGTTTCTTTGAAACAATTCTCTATATTCACGCCATCTCCTGACCTGGCATTTAATTTACTGTAAACAGTCTTTTGTTCAGAAATGCTAATTGTGATAGTGTTTTATCTTTGTTTATAGTTGTGTTATATCCAGTTATACATTTTTGGTTATAACATTTTATATATAACCTGAAGAGGAGAGCGATGTATACTCCCGAAACGTCGATATCTAATCGCATTTTCGCCTGCTGCCCAAGAAGAAAGTGAGCATGGACTGCGAAGCATAACAATGTACAGTACTTTGCAAGAAAACGCGTATTAGGAAACTAATATTAAAATTGATTATATCAGACTGTGATACAGAGAGATCCGAAACAATCTGAACCATTTCGATATGGCATAATTTCCCTTTGAACTCTCGTGGAATGTCGACATATGTTTTAATGATCTAAGTGGCTCTAGGAGAATTGACAACACTGACAATTGTTAACAGTTGACAGTCTTAAATTTGCAGTCATAACATCAACATGCAGTACTAGCTACGAGAAGTGTTTACATTTTGAAATCATACTGAAAGAGAAATTCCAGGGTAACAACACAGCAGGTATTTCGAAGAGAATTTAATGTACGTGATGTTCCGACAAAGACAACAATGTTATCGCTCGTAAGAAAGCTGGAGACAATTGGTATACTCATTAGTGAGAGTGGAAAACATAGACCGTCATTGAATGTAGAGACTGTTACAGATGTTCGCAGAAGGCTATTGAATTCTCCAAACAAATCGTTGTGTCGATTGAGCCAGGAATTATCACCACAACCACCACCATCAGCACAACCAGCACCATCACCACCAGCACCACCAGCACCATCACCACCAGCACCACCAGCACCATCACCACCAGCACCACCAGCACCCTCACCACCAGCACCACCAGCACCATCACCACCAGCACCACCAGCACCATCACCACCAGCACCACCAGCACAAGCACCACCAGCACCATCACCACCAGCACCACCAGCACCAGCACCACCAGCACCATCACCACCAGCACCAGCACCAGCAGCAAAACCACCACCAGCACCACCATCACCACCAGCACCATCACCAGCACCACCAACACCAGCACCACCAGCACCATCAGCACCAGCACCAGCACCACCAGCACCATCACCACCAGCACCATCACCACCAGCACCAGCAGCAAAACCACCACCAGCACCAGCACCACCATCACCACCAGCACCATCACCAGCACCACCAACACCAGCACCACCAGCACCACCAGCACCATCACCAGCACCAACACCAGCATCACCAGCACCATCACCAGCAACACCAACACCACCAGCATCAGCACCACCAGCACCATCACCACCAGCACCACCAGCACCATCACCACCAGCACCACCAGCACCATCACCACCAGCACCATCACCACCAGCACCAGCACCAGCAGCAAAACCACCACCAGCACCAGCACCAGCAGCAAAACCACCAGCACCAGCACCACCAGCACCATCACCACCAGCACCAGCACCACCAGCACCAGCACCACCAGCACCATCACCAGCACCAGCACCATCACCACCAGCACCAGCACCAGCACCATCACCACCAGCACCAGCACCAGCAGCAGCACCATCACCACCAGCACCAGCAGCAAAACCACCACCACCAGCACCAGCACCAGCACCATCACCACCAGCACCAGCACCACCAGCACCATCACCACCAGCACCAGCACCAGCAGCAAAACCACCACCAGCACCAGCACCAGCAGCAAAACCACCAGCACCATCACCACCAGCACCAGCACTACCAGCACCATCACCAGCACCACCAGCACCAGCACCACCAGCACCAGCACCACCAGCACCAGCACCACCAGCACCATCACCACCTGCACCAGCAGCAAAACCACCACCAGCACCAGCACCACCAGCACCAGCACCACCAGCACCAGCACCACCAGCACCATCACCACTACTAGAACCACCGCCACCACCGCCACCACCACCTCTAGCACCAACAAACACCACCAGCACTAGCACCACCAGCACTACCACCCCAGCCATTACCATCACCACCACCGCCACCGCCACCGCCACCTCCACCACCTCCACCACCTCTAGCACCACCAGCACTACCACCACAGCCATTACCACCACCACCAGCACCACCAACACCAGCACTACCAGCACCACCACCACCACAGCCATTACCATCACCACCACCACCGCTACCTCCACCACCTCCACCACCTCTAGCACCACCACTAACACCACCATAGCACCACCACTTACACCACCACCAGCACCACCACCACCACCACCACCAGCACTACCACCACAGCCATTACCACCACCACCACCAGCACCACCAGCACTACCACCACCACCACCACCACCACCAGCACTACCACCACAGCCATTACCACCACCACCACCACCAGCACTACCACCACCACCACCACAGCCATTACCATCACCACCACCAGCACCATTACCACCACCACCACCAGCACTACCAGCACAGCCATTACCACCACCACCACCAGCACCACCACCAGCACCACCACCACCACCACTACCAGCACTACCACCACAGCCATTACCATCACCACCACCACCGCTACCACCACCACCACCAGCACCACTACCAACACCGTCGCCCCGCCGCCACCACCATCACCATCATGATCATCATGATCATCATTTTTAAACTCAACTAGTAAAATCATAGAGAAGTGACGTGAAAGCTTGCTAGGTTCGAAGAAGATTTACTGCTGGCCTTTCCTGAAGAAAGTCGTTATTGATAAATTACCATAGAAAGGTTTTATGAGCGTAAAAGCGAATGCTAGATCATTTGAGATTCATTTATCGTCAGCCCAGCTCTCACACAAGCAAGAGATTTTGAACTCCGGAATGAAATAAAACTTTGTACTTATGAGGGGCGATGTCTTTCTTTCATTCTTCCCAAGCATAAAGTCTGTGCGCAAAGGCAGTAATGTAGAGATAAACCGTCGAGCACTGAGAAACTTCCCTCTCAGGAAACTTGGTCGCAAAGAATAAAACAATTTGCTTCGGGAGGTAAGCAAATAACAAATTATGAAAGAAGTATCGACCGTAGCGTAACTACGGGACCGTCGCGTCGAGGGAAGTGCTCTCGAGGAGACATTAAGAAAATCAGACGCTCACGTTGAGCTAGATGCTCTTCTCAGCACAAAGAATAAGCAGCCAAGAGAAAGACCAAAGCAGGAAAGATATACGAGTAAGAGAAGTGGAAAAAAAAAAGTAAAATTTCGAAAGACTTGAGGTGGCTCTTCCTAATCGAATTACAAGAGTGATTACTTTGAGAAGCCGAATCCTTTCTCCTTTTCTCAGCTTCCTGTGAAAACTAGCCGGGAAATAAAAAAGAAGAGAAGGAGAAAAGAAAAAAAGAAAGGAGGAGCTGGAAGCGGACAAAGCACGAGGAAAATTGAAGAAAGAAGTTACGAGAGAGACAAAACCCACTGACCTTTCTCTTCTAAATCGTGTAGAGGGATTCACACACACACACACACACACACACACACACACACACACACACACACACACACACACACACACACACACACACACACACACACACACACACACACACACACACACACACACACACACACACACTGGTCCTCATGGTAAGTGTGTCTGGCAGAAGGCGAAGCGAGCTGAAATGTATTCTTAGTGCACTGTGTACTAATATAATGAAATATTCTCTGACTTCAATTTGATTTTACAAAACAAAGGTACCATTGCTTTCAATACAAATATTCAATTGTGTGTTTTCAGTAGAAATTGCTTATTTTGTCACCCCTGAATATTTACACTACAGTCATTATTAATACCATAAAGAAGTGGTGCTTAGTTAACAAATTGCAAATAGAAATTCCCTTGTGTCGAAATTAATACATAACGCAATAACGTTGCGTAACTAATCCTTGTTTCACATAAACTTACCCCGTATATCTTAACGGCCAAGTGATCTCATTGGCTGTTATTATAGTACAGACTGTTGTGCAGTAAAAATTAGTTCGTTATTTCACATGGTGATATATCTTTATATGTTGGAAAAAAATTGTCAAATTTATATTTTCGTAAGAGTTGTAATTAAGGACAATCGGACGTGTGAATGCCTCAAAAAATCGAATTTTTGTTTTATGTCTTATAAAAATCTGCAAGATTTTACGAATCCAATAATATATTGAATGGTAAGTATTCTTAATACTTAAGCCCTTTAAATGGCGATTTATATATGGCGTCACCATGTCCATGCCCCCTTTTAAATACACACATAATCATTGAAATTAAAATTGTTATAACTTTGTGATTTGTGGCAGCAGAGCTACGCGGTAAATTTTATGCTTGTTGTTGGTATCTCTGCTGTAGATGTGGCTGTATGTGTATTTTCAGAAGACTCTCACAATATGGCGAATTGTTTACATTTGAGTACATGTGGATTATAGTTGCAGTTTTGTTTACAGTTCATTATTTATTCAAGGTGATTTGAAGCTTTGCTATAAATATGGGTGGAGTATAGCGTTTTGGTTGGAGAAATGCAGTCTTTTGTCGTAAAAACACAAAAAAACAGTAACATTGAAAGTCTATCTAACCTTCCTAGTTGCAGTAAATTTTCAGCTTCTAGAAAAAAATTGTCTCACATTCAACCAGATGATGGCAACAGCTTTTACGTAGATAACTGTGGAGCTCAGAAAAGTTTTGCAATTGTAGAGCTATCATTGTTATCCAAACTGGTGTAGAAAGGTACAGGATTATGGTTCAGGAATGTTATAACTTTTGGTGAGTTAGCTGAAAAACCTGTTGTTTTAGTTTTTTGCAGTTTCCCACAATTTGAAATTTTAATGATTTGGGTACATATTTCTCAGAAACCACTCATGTTAGATGTCTGAAACTTTTGGTAGTGTCACAAAGCATTATGTTTAATAAATTTACCGTAAAGATATTCTCAGGTAAAACATTTTGAATTTTTAAAAATTTAATATCTGTGCATTTTAAGGGAAAGAATAATGGTATCAAATTCAACATTTTTTGTCTATATACTTCACTATATAAAAATTCTAACACGGTCAGTTTATGCATAACTGAGTAATTTATTTCTCATAAAAAATTGGATTCTTTGTGAAAACAGTTATGGCGGTTATGTGTAACTAAATATGTTTAGAAAATTTCGTTTGTTGACGTCACCTTAGAAAGTATCTGAGAAAAGTTATGAATTTATATTACATGTTTTGCTTTATCAACATATTACGAAATAGCTGCTTGTTAGATGGTATGAATTTCATTACCCTGTGACAAAGCAAACCCATGATTTTTTATTTTTAACAAGTGTGTAGTTAAACGAAGTATTGTGCTTTCCACACGCCCCTCTGTCCTTAAATATATTACGCAACAGAGTTGATTTACCTGAAATGCATGTTAATTCTTAAGCGAAGTAAAGAGGAAGGTTCCTTTGCTCTCAAAAACATGACACAAAAATGAAAAATGAAATGTGTAGTGTTTAACGCCCGCTTTTCATAAGGAACGGCAGGCGATGACACTGATGATACATGAGATGAAGATGGAGCAAGGTGGAATGAGATGGCGGGGGAAATCGGAGATCCCGGAGAAAACCCGCCCCAGCGCCGTTTTTTTTCACCACAAATCTCACTTTGTGGTCGCCTGGGATAGAACCCTGGCTGCCTTGGTGAGAGCCAAGCGGTCTAACCACTGAGCCACGGCGCGTCTAAAAGCACATGACACGTTAGCACGTGTTTTAGCGGTAGTGATGATATATTTGTTTATATGACTTTTATCACTGACCTTTTTTTGAACTGGATTAGTCATATATCGCCATTCGAAGGTTGTTGTGCCTAGTGCGAAAGCTAAATTATTTTATTGATCGTTTATTGCGCGTGTACTTATTATATGTATAATGGCAGAGTCTACTGCCAGTTTTTCGCTGAAGCATCGCAAGGATAATTCTTTACAAAGCGGCGAGAAAGGTATTGTGTTGCATGTGTTTAATGCACTCTCAGAGAAGAATCCGTCTTTGTCAGTGAGAGAAGTCGAACAGCTGTGCTCTGAACTTACAGGTGTGTTAGTTGCGTAGGAACATCGCGACATGAAATTGGGACAACAGGAAAACTTACCACTCCATGGGCGATATTGCTGTGTGGCGAAGAGGTTATTTAAGGACAATCAGACTGTATCGGGATACAGTGGTGCAGGCGCTGCGGACCCTTAGCACTCATGGTACCTCTGACGTTACTAGAGGAACCTCGGGCCGAACATCTGAGCCCCTCCTTAGGGAGTTGTTCGGATTGGGTTGGACTCGAGGGGATAGTGTGTTCCCGATACCCGTGGGAATCGGGTACGTCTCCGGACGGGGTTGAGGGAGGACACTAATTCTCCCGGGTACTAGCCTTCAAAGCTAGAAGAAGGTGTGCTAGATCACCAGGCGGTCCCACCGAGGTTTTCGGTAGCCTTCACCTTTGGTGTTGGCGCGCGTAAGTGGCGTATCCACTTCCATCCCGTCTTGAGTCCATAGGACCAGATGGGAGGGGCTTGTTAGGTATCTAGGTCTTGCCCTATGGAAAGACCCACGGAGGACGCCGGGCGCCCTTTGGGACAGCTCGGATAACTTCCTGGTAGCTAGAGGCCCGGGTCTTGTTCCTACGGGCTCAAGACTAATGGGGTGGAACCTCTGGGCTAAACTGTATCCGGATACAAGAATCTTGACGAGACTTGGGTGAATGAAGGACACACGACAAGTATGGCGTGACACGACTTTTAAGACTGAAAGACAAGCATTTTTTCAATTTATGTGCGCTGGTTTTAAAAAATCCCAGTGGAAAAGGTTGAAAACCTCCCAGTATTAACTTGTTCCAGTTTCATTGCTCATTCATTCAGTTTCAACTTGCTCAGTTCATTATAAACTTCATTATTTTTGCATGCCTTCATATTCTTATTTGTATGATTTTATCTATCTTCCTGGCAATTATTATGACGTTTACTGCAGGTTTCAATGTGACGGGAAGGCACCGCTTTTGGCCTATGGTGGGAAAGCATTAGCCAATTAGAGTGAGGGGGGAGATAGTTGCACGCGGAGTGATACATGTCAGCGGGGCAAGGTTATATGAGACAAATATTAGCTAATTCGTGTAAAACATAATAAAAAATTCAGGTGATTACCTAAACTTTATATTAAGGAAAAGCAGGTTACCGTAAAGTAATCAGGGTTTAACAGAATTTGAGAACGACAAGAATAAATTAAGTTTCATGAAAATTTACAAAAAATTCACCTCTTGCTCTTTCTACTCTAGATAATAGTATAAGCCTTCCTCAATCCAAAGAATGCTTAGATAGCATTCAAAAGCCATTTTTATTCCAATCTAGTTTGAAAGTTACGTGAATGCTTGTGATAGATATGAAATCTAATTCTTTCTTCTTGTCTTCGCACAATTGAAAATTTCAGCACCTTTCCTCCTTACGTCGCAGTTTGAGTACCATTATGTGTTTCAAATGAGATGATCTTTGTCCTTGAGCGCTGCTACGTGAGCAACCAATCGTAGTCCTGCCGTGTTGTCATATTGCATTAACGCTAAGTGTTATGTGAAGAGCGGTAAACTAATTAAACTCTTATAAATACAAGGGCTGTTCAATAAAGAATGATCATAATCTCTTTTGACAACGAACATTTACTCATCCACATAATTATGATGGCCCTTCCTAAATAGTGTGCCCTGAATGCGATGCCTTTATTCCAGCGTTTCTGCCAGTCTTCAAAGACATGCTGGAAACCATTCTTGAGAGATACTTCAAAATCGCCACCGCAGCCTTCACCACTGCTTCTGATGGTGGATAATGTCTCCAACGAAGACGTTTCTTCAAGTTAGGGAATAGAGAAAGTCACACGGGGCTAAATCCGGACTATAGGGAGGCTGAGGAATGCACTTCGCGTTGATGTTTGCAAGATATTCAGCAACAACATTGGCAATATGCGGCCGCGTTATCGTGTTGCAGCATCTAGCCTGCTTCACGGAAATGTCGTCTTTTGCCCATGATATGGACCTGCAATGTTTTCAGGACATTTCTGTAGTATTTTCCAGTTACTGATATGTGTGTAGGTACAAAATGCTGATAAACCATTCCATGAATATCAAAGAATGAGATGACTATAACTTTCCCAGCAGAAGCAACCACTTTTGCTTTTTTGGGGCTTGGTGGTGAAGGAGATTTCCACACTGAGCTTTGCTGTTCGCTCTCAGGATCAAAATGATGTAGTCAAGTTTCATCAGCAGTGTTTACCGTTTAAAGAAACTCCGGATCTTCCTTTAACATCAACTTTAACTGCATGCAGACCTGCATGTGAATGTTCTTTTGTTCGGGAATCAACACTCTTGGAACCCATCGCGCACAAACACTTCTCATGTGTAATGTTTCTGTCACCAACGTGTCGGTGGCACCTAATGAAATGTTCAGTATTTCAGAAAGTGATCTTAAGGTATTTCGTCGATTCTCTCTCACAATGGCAGCAGCAGTGTTGATGTTTTCTTCCGTAAGAGCAGTAAATGGAGCACCGGGTCCACCTTCCTTTGAAATTGATTGTCTCCCCTCGTTAATCATTTTAAACCACATTCGAGCTGTGCTGTAGGGAAGAACAGACTCTCCATAGGCCACCTGTAACATTGTATAGGCCTCAGCTAAATATTTGTGGAGACGAAAGCAGAATTTCAAAGCCGCATATTGTTTCTCTCCTGTTACCTCCATTGCAGTGCTGGCGATACTTAACATGTCTGAACTTGCCTGATTCTCACAGGCGGGAACGAAGAGTATAAACAATGGAACTACTACGGCCTGTTTGTTTCACATTAGGCTAACAGAATATAATAAGATTGAATTTTAGTGCGAAAAATTATGACCGTAAAAATTATGACCATTCTTTATTCAACAGTTTTCTTACAATTCGCGCTAAAACAATATTTCATATATCCCCAAAACTGATTCATGAGGAAGGATAGATTAATGTATTTAACATAACTGTAAAACCCGCATAGTTTTAGCTCAATTAGTTTCCCTAATACCAATAAATAAAGCAGATACAATGAATATCATTATTGGTTGACATGAATGCGTGAAGGTATATTTGAAATTTCTCAGAACTAAAACGTAAACATTTGACAAGACGTGATAAAAGACATATGTACTTTGAATAAGCCAAGGTGTTTGTTAAATTCGATGAGAGGAAACAATACACTTCTTGCTAGTCTGACAGAACGTGTCTGGTCACATTATATCTTTGTTTATGAATGGTTCGTAATCTCTATTTACTCTAGAGAGTTCAAAGCAGTATTATTCAGCTACTCTTCCATGAAAAAGTGTATCAGCTGGATCAATGAGACGTGATCCAACTTCCCCCTTACTACTGCTAGAACAATCCAATAAGAGTTTATCTGGGCTTCAATTATGTTGCAAACAGAAATAATATTTTTAAACTGACTGACGTTGAACGACTTATTCACGAAGAAATTGACAAGGAACACAACGAGACTGGGAAAACTGCGTGAGACATCAGATAATCTACAAGAAGACGACTTTTAGAAAGAAATAGCAAGTAACGAAATTTTGGAACCTATCATTATAAATTTCCAGTACTCAGACGATGAAGACAATGACAATGACGAATTATCTCTTAACGAAAGTAACATTCACAGCTATACGGGTGTACCGCTGGTATTTTCGTTTGATTAGAAAAATAAGTAATTCATAAACTATAATTTTAAATTAAATATTGAAACCATTTGCGTGATATACCAATATCGAAATAGTAATAAGAGAACTGCATTATTATAAAACTTTGTAAAATTGAGATTGCTTAAGTGCCAAGAACACTCGCAAGTGTGCGAGAGAGAGAGAGAGAGAGAGAGAGAGAGAGAGAGAGAGAGAGAGAGAGAGAGAGAGAGAGAGAGAGGGAAATATAAAAATAGTGCGCATAACGAGGTGGCAACGCTGAAGGCTCTGACGCATTTGATTCCCTACGTGTGAGAACTCTTCCCATTTGAAACACAGCATAGACTAATAAAATTTGCTACACACGTTCATAGAGACACAATATATTTAAATTGACGTGGGGTTTATTCTGAGATACATTTAGGCACACTCTCTTTACTTCAAGATCCAAGAATTTAAAATTTTTTGATAAAAAGCCATATTGTTACCTTTAAAAATTTCTGGAGCCTAAAGTACTTAAAACACAGAGATATGTAAGGTAAATTAAAAACATATATAGTGGGAGGCTGTTTTTAAAATATAAGACCAAAATTTAAGTAATTTTGTCGCAAAGGAGGTTTTAGGTGACTTAACCAAATATAAATAAATTTAACCATATTTTCCAAACTATAAGTGTGAAATTGATGAAATTTGGCTTTGCATTAAGTTACATCTGAGATATAAATCTTAAAGAACCAGGATTATTAATTCACGATTTCGCTGCAGGTTATGTGAAGGATAGGAGCGTTTCTTTAAACATCCTCTGAAATTTACAGGATGTTGTTAATGACAGTTCACACATTTTGGGGGAGTAGTATTAAGAAGTTTGCAGTCAGAGAAAAGATGGGTTCCAAGACACCTGACGCACCTTGGTTCAAGTTGGCAATAATTTTTGGTATGCCCATAGTTTTGACAGCGAATGCATTGTGGGATAACAGTTGATTTCCTTCTAGATTCTACATTGATTACACTATATAGTAGACGGGTAAGATTTAAGATAGATTTACCTTCATCGCAGTCATTGAGCTCAACTGTACAAAGAGGAATGGGTTGTTTATTTTTTCCTTGTAGCCTTGCACAGTTGCGAACAGGATACTTTAGTTCTTGTAGTGTTCTTAAAATTTCCTCATTACTAAGGGAGCAGGGTAGATTCCTAATGATTACAGAGAAAGTTTTATCTTAAGGATTCCTATATGTGAAGTATTTTTGTTTTATAGAATCAAAATAAGCTCTCAGAGAACGAAAATCATCAGTTGTAGCAGTAAACACTTTAATGATTTTTCCTTTTAATGCAGTATGAAATCTTGATCTCAGTTGACTGCGTATATTGTGAATAAATAGTTGATGCTTTTCAATATCAGTTAAGCAGATTGGAGGAATTTTCTCTTTGGTAGTCTCAACTTCACCAACTGAGTTATTGTCATATAAGTTATCCTCTAATAAATGATATCTATTTTGTTTAGGAATGGTAGCAAAATATGCAGTCGAGGCGCTGTTATCTGTTTCAAATTGTCCGGTGCTTGTAGAAGGTACTGGAAATGCGCATAAAGCATTTGTATTCAAAGGTTTGTTAACCTGGTTTAAAGATAAGCTTGAATGTTTGGCAGCCTTCTTTGTTTGATCTTCAGTTGCTTTTCGCACCTTCGATTGTTTCGTTGTTTTACAACATTTTATTAGAAACTGGCTTATTTATATCTGAATCACAGGTATTCATAGGTTTAACATAAGGCGCACTACTTACAGTTTCTTCTTTCATTGCGGGGAGTGAACACTTAAAATAACACACGTTATATCAGACGCTCTGTTAACGTTACCAGTATCCATGCCCTAGGTCTAGAGCAATCGCACAATTTAAAATTAATTTTTGTAATCACACCAACTTAGTAGCAAATAATACTAATTAGCAGTTGAACCCTTCAGTCTGGCTCTATTCATTCAAATTTTAGTCTATACACCCTTAGTATGTAATAAAGATTATTTCCTTTAATAAGATGTAATCAAATTTTCTGTCGGTTATCAAGGAGTGAGAGGAAGAGTATGCTAATCGTATAAGAATAATTAGTAGAAAATTGAGTGAGAGGAACGTATCATTTTTTTCCCCAACTGTACCACTG